>CAUZXS010005765.1:0-117023 GCA_963585895.1 Sepioteuthis lessoniana | reverse complement strand
GGGTTCAATTCCAGGTTGCGTCATACCAAAGACTTGAAAAAAATGGTACTTGATACCTCATTGCTTAACACTCAGCGATATAAGGTACGTATCAAGGGTAAAGTGGAGCAATCCAGAGAAAGAAGTAGCGCCCTCCCCTACACTTCGGTGCAGTAGCTATTGAAAATGGAGCCTTCTGGCTGTCCTTGACTACGGTCGCCAACTTTACGTTTACAATGAGTTATAGAAGAATTTTTAGTAAAAACTTTTATGAAATTTATGCTGCTTTTCTAAAAGTCTTTACTAAAAATTCTTCTATAACTCATTGTAAACGTAAAGTTGGCGACCGTAGTCAAGGACAGCCAGAAGGCTCCCTTTTCAATAAGCTACTACACCGAGGTGTTGGGGAGGGTGCTACTCCTTTCCGAGGATTGCTCCACTTTACCCTTGATACATACCTTGTATTGCTGAGTGTTAATCAAGGAGGTATCAAATACCATTTTTATAGTCTTTGGTATGACGCAGCCTGGGATTGAACCCAGGTCTCCCTTTGCAGGACTAAGTTTATAGTTTTGTGCTTGAGGCGCCCCATTAGGGAGATGCCGACGATGCCAAGAATTTTTCCTCTATCTTGCATGGATTTTCACCTGTGCAAGGCCCTAACCATATAACAACCTCGTGCCATATTCTGGAATGGTGGAGTGGTGGTTAAATAGTCCGTTTTCCTTGTGGGGGTCGTTAGGAGACCCACAATTCTGTCGGAGTGGGCTGAGATTCATTGGCCTCTGAGATCCGTCCCTACTAGGCTTTAGTAGGTACAGTGTTCGCCAAAGATCCTTTGGCGAACACTGTACCTACTAAACCAATGAGCCAGTCAAAATTAGTAGTAATTTGGAGATTATAAAGAATAATAACCTATTGAATTTTTGAAAAAAATCAAGAAAATGTTTTAAATATTTAACCATTATAGGCTCCCATATATATCTTTTAAAAGTTAATTTAAAAGAAAATAGTGTTACGTAGCCAGATATTAAAATGTGAAATGTACATAGGTTTATACTGATACGGAAAACGTTCATAATGTTCATAAACATATAGGAATCCGAAAACACCCGAAATTGGTTCAGGTACGAAACTTTTATTTACCTTTTTGTGTTTAAGGTTTTTTCGACATGAGAAGAGAGAGACACACTTTCTTTCTATGGTGACTTCTCCATCTGAACCCCCAACCCAGCCGCAAACTACTGGTTTGGCCTCGGTGAGCTCCAAAAATCGACTTGCTTCGTCTGGCTTCGAATCTCAACCCCGACTCACCCAACCAACGCGCGGCGCCCGTAACGCAGAGAGTCGTTTGACTTCGCCCAGGTCTGAATCTCAACTAACGCTTTTTTTCAAATCCCCCAAATCCTCAGCGCTTCCAGGCATGGTGTCTTTCACGTCCCCGGTCTATTTTCTATCTGGGGTTTTTATTGTGACATCTGTGATTGTCACATCCACCCCACACGCGCGTGAACACCTGCACACAACTAACCCATGCACTAAGCGAAAGGTTCTCAGCATAACCAAACCGAAAAGCAAGATATATAAAACGATAAATGATAATATAAAAAATATCCCTCTGAAGTTATATAACATGAGGAAGAAAAGAGATATTTTTCGTTTAAATTAACTGGCAAAATCTTTCAACAAAAAATGATGACACATTTTTAATTTTTAGCTTATTTCACTCTTCCTCTCTTCTATTTCAAGGTTATTCATAAAAACAATTCAATCTGGTCATATGCAGAGTACTTCGGCTCGTATATACATATATAATGAGTCATACAGTCTGTGTACTCAGATCTTTGATCATTGAGATAATGTTTGTTTGCTGGATACGAGTAAATACTAGGATTTATTATACAATGAAGTTGAATCACGATATTATTTTACCAAAATCTGACTTAAAATCCACAAAATATGTTTGTATTGTAAAATATCGCCGGCATATTCCGCGTTGGTGGTGATGATAGATTGGCTCCGAAACCAAACCTAACCCCAAATATATTATTTGGTAATGGCTATGTTTTCTACACAGCTGTTGGTTATAGTATTTTTTCAACAACAAATACCAATAATATTTACTATATCTGTTTAGTTTATTTAATGGCATATCAACCTTCGTGAGTTATTTAATGCCAATGTTATTCTTGAAGAAGATCAGTAGTGGTGCTATTTAACCAATAGTTGGGCAGGGTGGAGGGGGTTTATGTCTTTCCTAAGGGTATTAATCCAAAAATGAAAGCAAAAGCGTGTCTGCAGTTTGAACTCTCTAACAACGGTATCGTACTCCAGTACGTTAGCCACCACGCTACTGGGACTCCACTATATATATATATATATATATCGTGTGTGTGTGTGTGCTTGAATATATATATATATATGTGGGGGGGGTGCTGTCGTCCGCAGACAGACTGTTTCGTTGTATCACAACCCATCAGCGTAGTTAGGATAGATGTTTCAAGCTGGGATCGAAAACTAGCTGACTTTACGTCAGTCGGACATCTTACCACAAGGCCATCGTCATTCTCAGCGGAGGTGAAGGAATTCTTATATCAATCTTCCGACATAAACGTTAGCAGTTAAATGTCGTGCTTAATTCTTGAGAAGAGCTATTACATTTCAGCGTATATTGCAAACGGCAAATAACCTGATTAGTGTGCTCACACGGGTGGGAGCGCATATATATATATGAAAATAAATATAGATCAAAATCCGACATTAAGAAGATAGCAGAAAATAACATAATAAATTTGGATTATGTTTTTCTGCTATTTTCATACAGTAGGATTTTGATCCATATTTACTTCCATTCTATCCTTTCGGAAAAACAAATACTAAATTCATTCTTACACGACATCTAACATGGATGACTTCAAAACGATTTTTATATATGAAAACTTACTTTTCTTTGCGTATTTCTTAATAAACAGGAGGATTTATCTGGTTTCTTTGGGAAATCCAACATTTTCAACTATATTTCCACATGCCAGACACTTTCTTAAGATTTTTAAATTATGAACCCCATGTGGACGTTTGTATCTTTTCGTTGTATACTTTTCATTTGCTCCTGCTATCTCAACAAGCAGCCATTTCTATGTGTACCATTCTGATATCCAAGTCTTGGTGATGGTTACTAAAAACCGAAACGTTCAACGTCGACTTTACATCATAATAAATCCACCTATTTGGATTATGTTTTTCTGTTATCGTCATATATATATATATATATATATATATATTATCAACAGGCTGTTGAATTGTATACATCTCTTCAAGGTGGCTGGACCCGTGAGATATTTTTAGTTGTGATCGAACACAGTTTCTTCCAGGCAGCGGCCGTGTCGATACTGCTATATGGATGCACTACTTGGAGGCTAACTAAACGGCTGGAGAAGGAAATTACACAAGAATGTTGCAAGCTATATAGGCACCAACTATACGGCCACCTGCCTCCCATCACGAAAACTATCCAAGTTAGACGAACAAGACATGTAGGACACGGCTGGAGAAGCAAGGACGAGCTCATAAGTGATGTACTCCTATGGACCCCCGGCATATGGCCAAGCAAAAGCAGGACGACCACCTCGAACATACATATAGCATCTATGTCAGGATACGGGATTTAGCCCTGAAGACCTGCCAGAGGCGATGAATAATAGGGAGAAGTGGCGGGGGAGGGTCAAGGATATCCGTGCTAGTGGCACGACATGATGATGATGATGATGATGATATATATATATATATATATATATATATATATGTGTGTGTGTGTGTGTGTGTGGTATCACTCCGAAGTAAACAATGTACAAATGTTTTTTGTAAAGATTAAATTTTGTCCGAACTGTTGATTCAAGGAATTCATAAATTCGTTTGATACTGAACTTCGTAGAATGTGATGTCGACTTTTCAATGATGTTCTCACCTCGTCATTAAATCCAAATAAACACCACTGAATTAACCATTCACTAGTGAAATATTTTCCACTAACACTGAAAGTGAATTTTACGAATATCCTACTCTTGTTCCCTTTCAGCATAAAAACCTGATATCTTTTGAGTTTATTCAAATCTTCTGAGCCAAAACAAAACGAAAATTGTTCGCCTGTGTCAACAAAAGTGTAAATATTTTCATATTGTAAATCCATTGAGAGAATCTGGTCAAGAGTTCTGACACAGTACACATGATTCATTTGTTTTTTGGTACGAGTTACCAGTTCGAAAATTATTTGGTTCATCTCCATCTACGTAGAAACTTTTATCGGCTTTTCAGTTGTTGGTTGGTTGGTTTGTTTTTTTACGGTGTATCAATCTTTTTCGCATCATTTAACGCTTGATCAAATTTTAAACTGTTCAGTTTAGTGGGTTTTTTTTTTACAAACAGTAAAATGTCAATACAGTTCAGTTAAATGTCAGGGCAGTTCAATTTCAAAGAGTTCAGTTTAGCGTAATTACGCAGTTTGAATGTCAAAACAGTTTTATTTCAATCAATTCCCTTTAGCATAAGTACATTATAGTTCTTTTTGACCCATAGATGAGAACATAACCTGTACTATCACACCGAGCCAAAGTGGACCTGGGAGTCATGCCTATGAAGGAGTACTCTGCATTCCCCAAATTTCAAGCTGGAACCTCACTATCAGGTTGTTTAGTGTCATATCCAGAACACCCGTTTTGAGGGTCTTACCCCACTGCAGAGAAGAAGGCAGTGTATTCTATTGTTTCAACCGACTTTTTTTACAAACAGTAAAATGTCAATACAGTTCAGTTAAATGTCAGAGCAGTTCAATTTCAAAGAGTTCAGTTTAGCGTAATTACGCAGTTTGAATGTCAAAACAGTCTTACTTCAATCAATTCCCTTTAGCATAAGTACATTATAGTTCTTTTTGACCCATAGATGAGAACATAACCTGTACTATCACACCGAGCCAAAGTGGACCTGGGAGTCATGCCAATGAAGGAGTACTCTGCATTCCCCAAATTTCAAGCTGGAACCTCACTATCAGGTTGTTTAGTGTCATATCCAGAACACTCGTTTTGAGGGTCTTACCCCACTGCAGAGAAGAAGTCATTGTTTCTATTGTCCCAACCGACTGGGCAAGCTTTCAACTTGTATAATCCTCTTGTTATATAATTCTATGTAATGTCACCGAATTAAGGATTCATTTTTTTAGATCTTGTAAACAAACGATATTCCATAAAAATTCTGTTTTTTTGAACGTTTACGGTAATGAATTGCCATGTCGTCAGTAAATTTAAATCTTAAATCATGGAATTATCGCTTCGTTACTGGAAATAAAGAATTCGGCACGCTTTAGGTTAGTGGCAAAAGGTTTTTGGTGCCAAATAATAACTCAGCCCGGGAATACCATCTGATGAAATCTTCTTTTGCTTGCAACGGCATGTGAATACCTGTGGAATGGAATTGAGAGCAAGAGGAAAAAGCTTTGTGGAAGCAACGATCTTGAGAGGTATATTCCAGGGTTATGCACTATCACCATAACTATTTGTAACAGTGATGATGTCACTCAACCACATACTCAAGAAATGCACAGAGGGATAAAAACGTAGTAAATTGCAGAAAAAGATCAATCATTTAATGTACATGGACGACATCAAACTGTTTGTCAAAAAAGAAAAAGAATTGGAAACCCTAATAGAGGTAGTGAGGATATAAATTCAGGACATAGGGATGGAATTCGGCATAGACAAATATGCCATGCAAATAATGAAAAGCGGGAAACGCTACAAGACGAAGGGAATGGAACTAGCAAATTAAGAAAAAATCAGAACGCTTGGAGAAAAGGAAACCTACGAATACTTGGGAATATTGACAACATGAAACAATTGGAGATGAAATAAAAAAAAATTTGAAAAGAGGAAAAAAAATTAACCATAGGAACAAATGGTATATGCACATCCCTGAAACTTCATTGAGAATGACACGCAGAAATTCTGCAGGGACAAAAGATCACTTAATCTTGGCCAGACAACCAGACCTAATGATAAGCAACCAAAAAAAAAAGATAACTTGCCGAATTGTGGACTTTCATGTCCCGGCTTATCACAGTGTAAAATTTAAAGAAAACGAAAAGCAAGATAAGTACGTGGACCTTGCTTGGGAACAGAAAACACTTGGGAATATAAAGGTAACGGTGATACCAGTTGCAATTGGTGCACTTGGTACAGTCCCCAAATGATTGGTACAAGGACAGGGGGACTTAGAAATGGAAGCTATTCAATCTACAGCTTTCCTGCAATCGGCCAGAATACTGAAAAGAGTCATAGACAGTTGAAATTTGTTGTCACTCAAGCTCCAGTAAGAAACCATCGGTAAACGGTGGTGTAAAAAAATCGAAAATAATAATAATAATAATAATAATAATAATAATAATAATAAGTGAATGCAGCAAACGAGCACAAAATGAGTACAAGATTAGACACGACTGGGTGGGGAAATAATGCCAGAAATTTAAATTTGACAATGCAAACAAGTGGTATATGCACAACCCAGAGTCCGTCCGGTAAAATGAGACGCGCAAACTTCTCTGGGATTTTGAGATAGAAACGAATAACATAATTTCGGCAAGACGACAAGACGTAGTGATAGACTGCAAAAAAGAGAACCCGCAGACCACGCTGTAAAAGTGAAAGAAAAACAAAAAGTGAGATAAGTACCTAGACCTTGCTAGAGACTTGAAAAAACACTATGGAACATAAAAGTGACGATGAAAGCAATTTAGATCAGTGCTCTCGATACATTAACGAAATATTGGTACTGGGACTGGAGGACTTGGAAATAAGAGGACTAGTTGTGACAATCCATACAACATTTTAAGATAGGCCAGAATGCTAAGAAGAGTCTTCGAGACTTGAGGAGACTTGCTGTCACTCAAATTCCAGTAGAAGACCATCAGCTGACGCTGGTGTGAAAAACTCTCATATGAGATCCGCAAATCTAACCCCAGAGAATACACCAACTCTATGAAAAGGCATACAACTTTATGGCTGACCGTCCAGAAATGGGAAAAAAATCTGTGAATACTGTGTTTTGAATGAAGACAAATCAGTTAGTAAAATTCGTGTCTTTTCAACTAAACTATTTTAAATGCATATGTTAGATGTTATTTAGAATTTAAAAGTAAAATTTTTGCTGAATATTATCTGTGATTTAAATGAAAAGACGAATCAGTTAATTTGAAATCTAGTCTTTCAGGTGAATTATTTAAAACGCATATTAGATTTGTTAATTCTCTTTCAAATTCTGTACAGTGTCTCTTTGAATACATTACTTAGTTTAAAATTTAAATATGTTCAAAATGGTTTGAATGCATAATTAAGAATAGAATAAGTTACGTCCAGAACGAGGCTTAAAACAACAACCAGAATAGAATAATCTTCTTCCCTAAAGGAGTTAATCTTAGAAGAAACGAGATCCCAATGGCCCTAGACGAAAACAAAATCACGACACAGGAATACCAGAAAATAACTCACGACTTATTTTTTTCAGTTGAATCGTTAAAATAGTTTAACAGTGGATCTTAACTGAGTGAAAACTTAATCAATGTGAAAGTTTTTTGCGGCCTGCTGAAAGCTTCCTTTACTAAAATGTTCTTGGTCACATCTGTTTCAGGAGCTCAGATAATAAACAACCCTTTGGTCTAGTATAGCCACAATCTACTATTCATGAAAAATAAAAAAAGAATTCACAGTGGGACCCACACAGCAGATGTTGGTGTCATATTCAGCAGGTGCTCTCTTGATCGCAAACTTGGGGGAACCGATAACCATCCTACGAATGTTGGCTACTCATTTTTCAGATACACAAACGATGAACAAAGCAATCCCTCAAATCAGAGACTACCTCGCAGATAATTAATCAGAAAAGATAACAAACTGGCACTTCACTATTATTTTATGAGTAACGTTTACAAAGAGAATATAGAAAAAGAATGATAGAAATTTGTGTAGAATTGACTTGATTTTAAAGAACAAACCAAAACCTTGCTGACCAGGCATGGACACTAATAAAGAAAGGGTTGGTTTTCTGACCTTCAAATATTAGAAATATACCGACAAATATATTTTGAAACACGTCAACATAAAAATAATATAGTAATTGAAACACTAAATACAGAAATCCCAGAAACTTCTATTCAAAGACAAACGTTAAGTAATTACAACGAAGACAGCACACATCCAAACACAATGGAACAAACACAAACACAATTAAAAAAGATGAATGTAGAGATTACACAGAGGAAAATTACTGAAAAAGAACAGCATTATCTTCTCCCAGAAACTAAGTCTGGAAAAAAGTCAAAGCAAAAGCTCAAAAACCAAATTTTTTTTAATAAATATCCTAATGAACAACATCATGGAAAAAACAAAATCTATACAGGTACGAAACCAGACGGTGGAAAAGTTGGATTTGCCCAGAAGTACAAGAACAGAAAGTCTAAACCGGTATGGAAAATTAGATAGGAAATACAGATAGGAAAGAGTAGTAAAGTTAAGTTAGTGACCGTAGTCGAGGGTAACCAAAAGGCTCACTTTTTAATAACTGCTACACCAAGGTGTAGGGTAGGGCACTACTTCTTTCCCTGAATTGCTCCATTTTACCCTTGATATGTATCATATCGCTGAGTGCTAAGCAAGGAGGTATCAAGTACCATTTTTGAGTCTTTGATATGACTCGACCTGGGATTGAACCCAGGTCTCTCGGACCGTTGGCGAACACAACCCACAAGACCAATGAAATCTACAATAAAAAAGCAAAGATGATAAGACAGTCGATAAATATGATATGCTTAGACGAAGAGGAAGAAGCTACACAATTAGAACATACGAAACAACTCGAACAGATAAATCAGAAGAAACGGTCAAAGAAGGGAAGACTAAAAAGATACAGAGACGGAACCAAACAATACAAACAAAACAGAACATTCCAAACCAACGAAATAAGTTTCTACCAGCGAGTAGGAGGAGAAAGTGCAAAAATATCCATGCAAAGACATATAAAAGAGGCAAAATATTTTTTCTCAAAGTATGGGAAAAGAGGGTTCAAAATGGATAAACAACATAAAAAAATACCTAAAGATAATCAAAAAAGTATTTAGGACAAATATACACATTTATTCACCAAGAATAACAAAAAAATAACTAACTGGAAAACTCCAGGTCTTCTGGGCATACATGGATTCTGGTTTTAAAAATCTATTTCTTTCTACGACAGACAAGCTATCAAAATGAACAAATGCTTACAAAAAAGACAAATCCGAATGAATGACAAAAGAAAGACGACCCTTATACAGAAAGACCGCAAAAAAGGAACTGCCCCAAACAATTATAGACCTATAACGTGCCTACCGATGATGTGGAAAATACTAACCACACAACTGGGTGGAACTTTACGACTCATTAATAAACTGCGGATTGTTACCCGAGGAAAAGAAAAGAGGGTGAATAGGAAAACAACTATATAGGCAGAGAGAATTTATTGTCAGGACATAGGGATTAAATTTGGCATAGAAAAATGCTATTAATGAAAAACGGGAAATGACACATGACGAGAGAACGGAACTACAAAATACAGGAAAAATTAGAATACTCAGAGAAAAAAGACTATTGGAAGCCGACAATATCAAACAGGTCGAAATAAAAAAAATACAAAAGAGTATCTCGGGGGAACGAGAAATCTACAAGAAACCTAACTAAATTGCAGGAATCTCATCAAAAAGATAAAATCCTGGGCCATCACCTTTTAAGGTATTCGGGACCATTTTTGAAGTAGACGAGAGAAGAGCTTAAACAAATTGACCAGAGAACACGAAAACTAATGACGATGCATAAGCCCTTATATCTCATATATGACGTTGATAGGCAAGAAGGAGGAAGAGGACTTAGAACCATTGATGGTTGCGTTGATGAATCAATACAACGACTCGATGGCTACATAGAAAAGCTCGGAGGAAGACTGATAACAGCTACCAGAAATAATACTGACAACACGAGGATCAACAGAAAAATACTTTTAAAAGAAAATGGAAAGAAAAAAACAAAAGTATGGACATCTTAAACCACAAATAAAAGACATATCACACGAGAAAACTCGGACGGAGCAAATAAAAGGAAACCTTAAGAGAGAAACTGGATCTTTTAATTGCAACACAAAGCAATATCATAAAGGCCAATTGTATCAAAGCATGAATAGATCATCATCATCATGTCGTGCCGCTAGCACGGATATCCCTGACCCTCTCTCGTCAATTCTCCCTATCCTTCATTGCGTCCGGCTGGTCTTCAGGGATACATCCCGTAACCTCACATAGCTTCTGTATGTATATTCGCGCAGGTCGTCTTGCTTTTGCTCGGCCATATATAAGGGTCTATAAGAGTACATCGGTTATGAGCTCGTCCCTACTTCTCCAAAAGTGTCCTCCATGTCTGGTTCGTCTAACTTGGATAGTTTTCGTGATGGGAGGCAGGTGGCCGTATAGTTGGTGCCTTGTTGGGTGTTGCCGCCAGGCCTTTTACAGTATTGCTCGTAACATTCTTGTGTAATTGCCGTCCAGCTTCTTCTCCAGCTGTTTAGTTAGCGTCCAAGTAGTGCATCCTTACAGCAGTATCGCTACGACCACTGCCTGGAAGAAACTGCGTTTCATTTTATCGGTTAGGTCAGATCTCCATATGATCGATAGCCTATTGATAGCTGTCCATGCCTTCGTTAGCCGCGTGTCGATGTCTTTTTCGGTTGATGAGACACTGCTAACTAGGTAGGTGAACTTGTCTACCAGTTTCAGAGAGGTTCCGCCTAGTGTAGAAATGTCACCTATTTGATTATAGCACATATATTCAGTTTTGTGTGCATTTAAAAGGAGGCCAATGCCTGCGGCGGCTCGTTCCAGACTATGCAGTAGCGTTTCGGCTTGGTTTGGTGTATTTGCCAGTATCGCTGAAGTAACAAAATTGCAAATTTAAGTTATGTGGTGATTAAAATGAAGTGATCAATCACATAATAAGTGAACACAGCAAGCCAGCACAGAAAGAGCACAAGACAAACACGACTGAGTGGGGAAGGTGATCTACTAGGAATAGCGCACGAAACAGAAATTTGTCAATACGAACAAATGGTATTTGCACAACCCAGAATCTATCCTGGAAAATGAGATGCACAAACTCCTCGGGGATTTTGAAGTATATACAGAGGACTTTTTATCGGCCCGACGACCAGACCTAATAATAAAAAAGTTGTTGGCGACCTTAGGCCAAAGGTTTCTTTTTCAATAGCTACTACACCGAGGTGTAGGGGAGGGATCTACTCCATTAATAGTCAACAAAAAAAGAGAACTTGCTAAATTGAGGTGTTTGCCGACCCAGCTCACCCAATGGAGAAATTGAAAGAAAGTGAAAAGAAGGATAAATACCTTGACCTTGCAAGGGAATTGAAAAAAAATTAGAACACGATAGTTGCGGTGATACCACATGTAATTGGTGCTCTTGGTACACTCACCAAAGATTGATTAAGGGAGTAGAAGACTTGGAAATAACAGAAAAGTTAGAGACCATCTAAACTACACCATTATAAAGATCGGCCAGAATACTGAGAAGAGTCCTGGAGACTCGAGGAGACTTGCTGTCACTCAAACTTCGGTGAGAAACCATCGACTAACGCTGATGTGTGAAAAATTCTCAAAATTGTAATAATATTTATAAAACGACACTTATAGGTAATGTAGAGGTCAAACGAAACGATCAATCAGATAATAAACGAATATAGTAAATTAGGGCGAAGGGCGTTTTAGACTAAACACGATTGGATGAGGAAGGTGATCCACTGGGAATTGTGCAAAGAGTTTAAATTTTACCTTACAAACTAATGGTATCGACTATCCCAAGAATTCTTCCTGGAGAATGAGGCGAAAAAATGTCAATGGCATTTTGAGATACAGCCGAATCACCTAACCTCGGCCTGACAACGGACCACAGAGTAAAATCAAAAGGAATAGCAAAGAGATAATTATCAAGATGTTGCACGAGAACTAAAAAAAACTGTGGCTTACGTTAGTGACGGTGATACCAATTATAAATGGTGAACTTGGAAGAATCACCAAACCTTAGGAAAAGGGACTGGAAAATTTGGAAATAAAATGATCGGTGGACCCATTCAGACTATAGCACTATGACGATCGATTAGAATGCTGTGAAGATACTCGTTCTCGCTTAAATTCCAGAAAAAGACCATCAGCTAAGGATGGTGTGGAAAACTTTCTAAAGATTAAAATAATATTTTGTCAACTAACAAATTTGCTGTTTGAGTGGACTAAAATGCCAATAAAATAGAAATAAAAAAATAATGAAAGACACTTGTGTACTGAATTATCATGACCAGAACATGTGGCGAACACTTAGGCACGACATACGGAAACACTGGACAGCAGTGTATACAGTGATCTCCACCTCTTTTGATCTCCAGTGGTGGAGATCACGAGATGCACTGCTGATGAGTCCTAATAAGGTCGAAACAGCTGTCCAGTGTTTCCGTATGCCGTGCGTAAGCGTTCATCGGATTTACTGGTCATGGTAATCCAATTCACAATATACTTTCTCTACTAAAAAGAAGAAAAATATACATCTGAAAGACACTTGTTGGTGTATTGACAATCTGGACTGTTAGTTTGTAGTCCAGTCTTGCTGTTATGTTCTCTTTCCGATTATTATGATAAGGAATGGAAAAGTTTCTCCATGGCAGCGGTTGTATCGATACTGCTATATGGATGCACTACTTGGACGCTAACTAAACGGCTGGAGAAGAAGCTTGAGGGCAATTACACAAGAATGTTGCGAGCAATATTGAACAAGTCCAGGCGGCAACACCCTACAAGGCACCAACTATACCGCCACCTGCCTCCCATCACGAAAACTATCCAAGTTAGACGAACCAGACATGCAGGACACTGCTGGAGAAGCAGGGACGAGGTCATAAGTGATATACTACTATGGACCCCCACATATGGCTGAGCAAAAGCAGGACGGCCAGTAAGAACATACATACAGCAGCTATGTGTGGATACGGGATGTATCCCTGAAGACCTGCCAGAGGCGATGAATGATTGGGAGGTGTGGCGAGAGAGTCAGGTAAATACGTGCTAGAGGCACGACATGATGCTGATGATGATAAGGAATGGTATTAACTGGTTTATCCCCTCAGCTCTGAGTTAATAGTACTTCTACCGATCTACTATTTAGATGGCTTTGGCATTAAATAACCCACGAGGTTTTATATGCCATTAAATAAAGAAACCAAAAACATGTTTTATTTCTTTATGGCTTATATTCTAGAAGTATAAAAAATGGCCATGTTTCATTTCACACTTTCCTTTTGTGTTTTGTATAACACGATGCAAAAAAAAAATTGGTTTTATTTGTTATGTCTAAATTTCTTAGGTTATAAAACTATAAAAATCTCCGTAATATATGGGTCCAAAAATACGACCAAGATATCCACATGCATAAAACGTTCATAATGTTCATACGCATATACATAGGAATCCGAAAACACTCGAAACACGATGACAACTCTCTTTTGGTTCAGGTACGAAACTTTTATTTACTTTTTTGAGTTTAAGGTTTTCCGATATTAGGAGAGAGAGACACGATTTCTTACTATGCTGACAGATCGTATATCGTCAGCTTGCTGACTCAACCAACGCACGGCACATTTCGTAGACCCCAACTGGTCTCGCCTCGGTGAGCTCCAAAAATCGACTTGCTTCATCCAAGCCCAAATTTCAACTCACTGTTTTTTTTTTCAAATCCCAAAATCCTCAGCCCATCGCTTCCGGGCATGAGGTCATTCACATCCCCAGTCATATTTCCTATCTGAGTTTTTTATTGTGACATCTGTGATTGTCATATCCTCACCGCGCGCGCGTGAACACCTGCACTCACTGTGTGCACCTAACTAACCCATGCACTAAGCCGAAATGTTCCCAGCCTAACTAAACCGAAAGATAAGATATACAAAACGAAAATTGATAATTTTTAAAAAATCCTTCCGCAATTACATAACATGTCCACAATAACATTCCATGTTTGTTTTTGCGCTTTGAATAATTATATCAGAAATAAAGTTTGTCCCTGAATAGTAAGGCTTATTTCTTAATTTCTTTTCTTAGAACAGTACAAAAACGGCCATAATCACTTTCAAAATAGGCATTTTTGCCTGACTTACTCAATGTATCATATAAGAACCCCCTTATCCTCCCAGCTTTGGGTTAGATAGTACCACTACTGTTCTTCTAGGAGAATAGCTTTGGCATTAAATAACCTATAAAGGTTGATATGAAATTAAACAAAGAAACCAAACCAATCAATTTTCCATAATTTTGATTCGTTGTTAATTTTTTTTTTTCTTGTCTGCTGATGTAAAATCAGCACACAAGAAAAAAACATTTAACAACGAACCAAAAACGGTCATTATTCGCGTCAAATTTGCTTTTCTGATCTTGATAACCCAGTGTAAAATAATATTCCAGGATAGTATTTTTTTTTTATTCCTTATGTTGTAAATATATTAAAGATGGACATTATTCCAGTCAAACTTTGTTTGCAGCCCTGGACGATAAAATTTAGAAATTAACTTATTTTCGATGTAAAAACAGGGAAAGTTGCACATTTTTATTTACATAAAACAAAAATTTGAATCAAAATGTACATGTATTTTTCTAAAGTTAAAAAAATTGTTTAGAAGTGAATTGTTTTTCGCGATTTGCGACTGTAATATCCATTATTTTCATGTAATTTAAATAATTTAATCGTTAAAGGTATATTTTATGAATCCAAAATGTCCAGCTACAAAAAATGTTTTCTTGCTTATCTGTTATTAGTTTATTTACTGCAAAAAAAAAAAAAATTAAAATCTTATAAGTGTGCCAAATCCTCAGATTTTGCCAGAGGTTGTAAAATTGTAGAAAAATAGTCAGAGTTTAAAACGAACAGGAATATAATCCTTTGCCGACTTATCGATAAAACATTTGCATCTTCTCCGTATATTTCGTCTTTTTATTTTTTTTTGTTTTTTGTTTTTGCTGGTGACAAGGTGAGTTGAGTCAAATATCCAAAGATGGAATTAGGAATATCACCTCAGCCTCTGACGTCAATGGTAAATATATGCTGACTGCCAAAATATTGTACATTTAGGAACTCAGATTAAACACACTTTATGTAGTTTAATTTAGATGACATCATTTCCATATTAAATGGTAAGACATTAAAATTAATAGACCAGTTCATATACTTCGGTAGCAATTTCACATTTACTAAAAGGGATTTTAATATACGCATAGATAAAGCTTGTACTGTTCTTGACAGGTTATTAATCATATAGAAACAATAATTCTTCAAAGCTGTACTCGTATGATTGTATGGTTGCACCATCTGGGCTTTAATGAACGGCTTTGCGAAAAATCTACATGGGAAATACACAAGGATGCAGCGTACTATTTTGAAGAGAGCCACGAAGCAGCACCTCACAAAATAGCAGCTGTATGGCCATTTTCCATCAATTTCACAAAGATGATCAAGGTATTGTGGGCACTGCTGGAGAAGTAAGGACGAATATGTAGGATCCTTCAGTGGATTCTTACACATGAATAAAAGTTGATTTTTACCATGCTCGTCTTTCTTAATAAAGACGTGCGGGTAAAATGTTTGTCGCCAAAGGAATATGTTGTATTCTGGTTAGTGAACACAAGTAGTAGTAATAATAAGACAAACCACGATATGTGAGGTAAATAGTTATATTTACAGGAAAGCGTATTTACAAGTGGGAGACTGTTAATAATAAGAACATAGGATTAGTGATAGAGTAAAGATATACTTCAACAATAGGAACGACTCTTCTGGTCTGACTCGTAGGCTTATTCCTCCCGAGAATGATCTCCGCTACTGCCATATATGGCAGATGGAACAGCTCATTATGCTGAAAATGTAGGTGATACCCAACAGAATATATGCTCAGAAGAATGGTATATGTGTTGTTGTTGTTGTTGTTATTAGAGCAAAGAAGGACTGAGAAACTTTGGGATTCAGCTCTTATGAGAGAGACACAGAGATGCGTCAGCAACAAAGGTGGTGGCTGGCTTTAGAAAACAGGTTCAGTGATTAAGAAAAATACGAGGATACTGGCGAAGATAGAAGAGTAAAAATAGTATTTAACTGTCCTTTATTCCTTCAATGATACCTGATGCCTTCAAGAAGTTTCCTGACATTTTTGCACAGGCATTTAAAATTGTCGTAGACTCTTGAAAATTGAGTATGTTATTACTATACATCTTATAAGATGTCTGACTAATTTTTATGATTTCAGATTCAAATGAACAGCTACTATAGGAATTGAAATACACCCTACTAAAGCCTGATTATCACAGCTAGTGAATTTCAAAAACGCAATCTGGACGTGAGGACACTTTAGAAGAACGATATGCAATAAAATTATGTTTTAAAATTGGAAAAAACGCCACAGAAACCAATGGAATGCTTCACACTGCTTTTGGAGCATCTTGCATGAATCGAGTATCAGTTTTTGAGTGGCATAAGAAATTCAAGAAAGGCACGGAGTCTGTGAGGGATGATGAGAGGTGTGGGGGGAGTAAGGAAGTCAATACACCAGAGTTTATGGCCAAAGAGTTAGGGTTAGGGTTACTATGTTGAGGTTGTAAGGGAGTTTAAGAAGAGATTCCGTCGGAAGTGGCCTGGACTCTTCAAATCGGGTCAGTGGCATTTCCAGCTGGACAATGCACCAGTCCAAAACTCCATCGTAGTCACAGACTATTTGACCAAGATGGACATCAAAGACAGTTCCTTATCCTCCCTATAGTCAAGGCCTTGCTCTCTGTGACTTTTGGTTATTCACTAAGCTCAGAGGCTGTCGTTATGAGACAACTGAGGAAATTAAAGAAGCTGTGACGAAGGTCATTGACGCACTCACACAAGAGGACTTCCATGGGGCCTTCCAGAAGTTGTTGGAACGGAACAACAAGTGCATTGCAGCCGGAGGAGATTACTTCGAAGGGGACTAGAGTTTCATGTGTAAACTATCAATAAAAGTCCGCATACGAAAAAAGTCTGGAAACTTATTTAATGACCCCCGCAAACATAGAAAAAGTGAAACAAAAATTAAAAAACAAAAAAACAAAACGAAACAAAACAACTAAGTTATTTCATTTCATCCAACTTGTTTAACTATTTAAGTAGCTTGTTCGTTTATTTGTTTGGGTTTTATGGCACATCAACCTTTGTAGGTTATTTAATATCAAATCCATTATATTCAAATAAACACTTCTATTTAAAACAATTCAATTAGCAAACGTACACAGTTTAATTGTCAAAAACAGTTCTTTTTCAATCTATTCAATTTAGGCACTCCTTTTTCGAACAAATCAGTTTAGCATAAGTACGTAGTTGAAATGTCAAAAGTTATATTTCAAGAATTTCAGTTTAGTATGAGTATGCATTTTACATCTGATCTCCCATAGATAGGAACTAATCAGGAGCTACCAGAGTGGACCTGGGATCGATGGTAATGAAGGGGTATTCCGCATTCTCTAAAGGTCAAGCATTACCCTTCTGCAATACACAGAGTTAAATGTAAAAGCAGTTTTATTTCAGATAATTCCGTTTAGCATAAGTATGCATTTTAAATTCCGAAACAGTTCTATTTCAAGCAATTCAGTTTAGCATAAGTATGCAGTTTAAATGTCAAAACAGTTCTATTTTAAAGAAATTAAAAGTCCCATCCCAACCAAGACAGTTTAGTTCTATTTGACCCATGGATAGGACCCTCTCAGGTGTTCCTACTCTTGGACAGAGTGGACCTGACAGCAATGGCAATCAAGGGGTACTCTGTATTCCCCAAAGCTCCAGCATTACTCGAATCTTACCATCATATTGTTTAGTGTCATATCCAGGACGCTCGTTGGGGCAGTCTTACCCTTCTGCAGTGATGCAGTCGGCGTATTCTTCATCCCTAGGTGACTGAGCCACAGATAAATCATTTGAGACGGATCTTACCCCACTGCTGAGAAGAAGTCGGTGTATTCTACAGATCCAGCTGACTGGGCAATGAAAATATAAGTAAGTGAAAGTAAAGTTAGCAACCGTAGTCGAGGACGACCAGATGGCTCCCTTTTCAATAGCTACTACACCGAGGTGTAGGCTAGGGCGCTACTGCTTTCCCTGGATTGTTCCACTTTACCCTTGATACCTTATATTGCTGAGATTTAAGCAAAGAGGTATTAAGTACCATTTTTAAAGTCTTTGTTATGACACTACCTGGGATTGAACTCAGGTCTCCCGGATCATTAGCGAACACTCTACCCGTAGCAGTCCACAAATAAGTACCATCATGAGATTTTGCCAATGGAATTTCCTATAGAAACCACATAACAAATCTAATGAAAGGAAACTTTTCCAAATAAGTACAATTCGTCGTTGTTTAATAATTGCATGTACTGGAGCGTTACCGTAGATTTGTACCCTTATCTGGTCTTTCCAGCTAAGACAACATCAACCGCCCAGTATCCGGATCTTGTGATCTGAATTCAAAAAGAGTTAACGTCATGGAGTTAACGGTTTCTTTGAGGAGATCTTCGCTTACATTAACGTAAGTTAGAAAACTACGAAGAACTGAGAGAGCAATGCGTACAAAACAACTGGACAACCTACAATGAAACCCAAAAATATAGACCGCCGGATTCTTACATTTGTTCTAAGAAAATAATTATTTATCTTATTATTAACTTCAAAGTTCACCAGAAGATATTCGATGTGTAAGAAGAAAATGAACTTTGATTTCTTTTCTTTGTTTTAATGGCATATCAACCCTTGTGGGTTATTTAAAAAACAATTCTCCTAGAAGAGCGGTAGTTGTACTAGTTAACCCATAGCTGGAAGGATAAGGGGGTTCATACCTTTCCCACGGGTATTTGCCCGAAAGTGAACGCGATTGCGTGACTGGAGTACGAACTCGCGTTCTACGATTCCGCAGTCCATCGCTTTAACCATTACACCACAAGGACACACACGAACTTTGGTAACAGCTTTCTTTGTGATCATGATCAACATATAGGTTGCACAAAAAGTTCGGGACATATTCCAAAAATATGAATAATACAGAGAGATTGATTGAATTTAATGGCATGTCAACATGTCAAAGGTTATTCTGTGCTTAGAGTTTCGGGAATCGCTATCATTGTATATTTTTCTGTTTAGTCAGTTTCTAAACGAGTTTTTTTGTACGTGGTCCAGTCGAATACCATTTATTTTTAAGTAGACTGATTAAACCCATTCATAAGACACTGTTCTATTAAGTATTAGTATTCTGGGTCAGAGTGGATCTTTAAGTAATGCAAATAAAGCAATACTCCACTCGCCCCTCGAGTTGTGAAACTGGAGCCTCGCTATCAGATGGAGATTTTGTGTCATATTCTGGAAGCCCCTAATTTTCAGAGGTTTTACCAACATATCCTTCCCGCCCCCAACTCTGACACGGTAAGACTAAAACAAAATATAGGTTAATGTTTCAAATTGAATTTTCTTTAAATTATTAATTTACAATTTACAATTTTCTGCTGATTAACCAGCGCACGTCACGCACAAAGACAGGCAATTAAAAAGCCTGGTTTTAATATTAAGGAAAATTTAAATCTGCCACCACCTCCTCTTCCTCCTCCTCCTCCTCCTTCTTCTCACTCTCTCTCTATCTCTGTCTTTATCTATCTATCTCTATCTCTATCTATCTATCTCTCTCTTAACTGCCATATTTTAGAAATCGGATATCGAAACATCTTTGCCCAGTCAGCTGGGGCTGTAGAATACACTGACTGCACCTCTGCAGAGGGGTAAGCCCCCCCCCTACCGTGTGTCCTGGATATGACACTAAACAATCTGATGGTGAGGTTCCAGCAGTGCTGGAGCTTTGGGGATTGCGGAGTACCCCTTCATTGCCATCGCTCACAGGTACACTCTGGCCCGGAGTGGTAGCACCTGATAGGGCCCTATCTAGGGTTAAATAGAACTAACAGCATACTTATGCTAAAATGAATTGAGTAAACTGAATAACTTAAAATAGAAACGTTTTTGATAATTAAACCGTACTTACACTTAAACTGCGTGCTTATGCTTAACTGAATTATTTCAAATAGAACTGTTTTTCGACATTAAGACTCTATTTACACTTAACTGAATTATTACATATAACTGCTTGAATAGTTTGAAATGGAAATGTTTTTGACAATTAAACTGTGTACTTATGCTAAACTGAACTGTTTTCAATAGAACAGATTATTTACATAAAAATGGATTTGGCGTTAAATAACCTACAAAGGTTGATATGCCATAAAACCAACCAAACCAAACCAAACCAATCGAAACATCTCAAAGACTGACAAAAGATCTGCCCCGAACGAGTAGAAAAAATCCATTTGTCGGTAAGTTATTTGAGGCATGTTCCCTAGCCTGGGATCGAATCTGTTGGCCGCTGAGACAGAAAAGGGCAAAAATTCTATTGGTTACATTTTTACCGTGAAAGACTGAATTATCCGATTCTTAGGGAAAACCTCTCTTCTGCTTCACCAGTCACGTGAAGTCTCGTCTATTCTTTTCTCAAAATCATCTTTGGAGCTCTATCATACCCAGACTGCATCTCAGCAGAGGGGTGGGAGTCTCCCAAAGAGTATCCAGGATATGATATTAAAACAATCTCATGGCGAGGCTCCAGCCTGTGAGGTTTAGGGAATGTGGAGTACCCCTTCATTGCAATTCCTCCAAGGCCAACTTTGACTGGAAGAAGTAGCACCTGATTGGGTCCAATCTATTGGTCAAATAGAAAAAACTGTGGGCAAACAAATGACTGATGTTAAATTGTGTCTGTTATCTAGCAATACTTGAAACTATTTAACTGTGTGCAAAAGGAGCTGGGATTCGTTAAAATGTTATCTACAAAATCTGTTTAACAATCATAATGTCATGTGGTCTACCACTGAGAGGAAAAAAATAAGAAACTTCCCCTACCCCTCCGTGTTTGAATTAGCAGGCCGCCAAAGACTGACCGTTAAAAGAGGAATAAGGAATGTAGGTCAACTTCGATCGGCCGTTGAAGGAAGAAAAGAATGTGGGTCAAGCTATCTGTACCCCGTAACCTCGCCCGGGTGGAAGTTATAGTAGTCCGAACGAATCGCCTGACATTGGGGAAGGAAGAAGAAAGAGGCTAAATGATTGGCCAGAACCCTAAAGCGGAAGTAGCCCCCTTTTCGTTAGCGGAAATAAAGATAAGGAAATCAGTTTTGAAGACAGATTTTGCCGTGAACAGATGGGCGAATATCATGGTAAACTCCGGGCGAAGAAGCAGAACCGGGATTTTCAGGACAGCAGTTGATGTGATATGATGTATTGAAACTGCCGCCGAAATTCCCGGGAAAAAGCGGAGAAAATCTTGGACAAGAAGATAACATACACCTTCAAGCCAAGCTATATATAGAACCCCACTAGCCCGTAAAAAAGAAAATACTCTCTGGGGGAACCCGTCAAAAAGCTAAGTAAATCTTAAGACTATTTTCTCCCTCCACCCTTCCTAAGCATTGTAATAACATACTCTCTCTCTCTCTCTCTCTCTCTCTCTCAATTTCAAGAAGGAAGAAAGAAAAGAATAAGGAAGAAAGACATTTGTATTTATGTATTATCCGCTGATAATATAGCCGACACCTTAAATATGTGTGTCCGCATTTATTAAAAACCTTGTTATATTTTAATGTCTCCACGTGTTGAAATTTATTCATTGTGTTGTCTGCCTATCAAGTTGTCTTTTGCATGCTCCCTATTCAGCTTCATTCGCTTAAATTTATTCTTGCTTATGTCCTATTCGCCTTTTAAAAATATTACACGGGAAACTGGAATTGTAGACTATTATGATTATTATTATTATTTATTTTAAACCTAGAGGCCCATATCTTCCATTATCCTAGGGGTAGGAAAAGGTAGTGGCCTGGTGGGTGTGTGTGTAACGTGAAATTTGGAAACCCCTTGCTAGCGGCGGTCAGTCTAGCCTCAAATTAACCCCCACGTAATCTGCCAGTTCCCCTACGCCCAAAAACGGAATCTTAACTGGAACTTATTTTTGCGAAGGATCAAGTGCCAGGCTGCCCCGTCTTCACAAGTGCAAAAAATAAACTCCCGTCTTGGGATAAATATTTTAATACCGCGTCACAATACTTATTCAATATATATTTATAAACAAGTTTTGGCATTTAATAAACAACAATGATTGAAATGCCATAAAAACAAACCAAACAGAACCAATCAACATTCTCTCTAGATGTCGAATTCTTTAAGGGAGAAAAATATTTGGTCTGATTTGACCAAAATATAACTCATAAGTTGAAACAATCGAGTGTAAGGAAAAAATTGTGCACTTCGTATATCCTTAAAAATGCGACCCAAACTTGCCCAGTCGGCTGAGGCGGGAGAATACACCGACTGCATCACTGCAGAGGGGCAAGATGACTACGAGTGTCCAGGATGTGACACTAAACAATCTGATGGTGAAGTTCCAGTAATGCTGAAGCATTGGGGAATGCTCCTCCCCTCAACGAATGTCCTGGATATGACACAAAAATCTGATGATGAGGTTCCAATAATGCTGGAGATTTAGGGAATGCAGAGTACTCCTTCATTGCCATCGACCCCCGGACCACTCTAGCCCAGCGTGGTAGCACTTGATAGTGTCATATGTATGGGTCAAACAAAACTAAACTGCGAACTTATGCTAAACTGAAATGCTTGAAATATAAATCTTTTAAATTCTTTTAACTACCTACTTATGCTAAACTGAATTATTTGAAATAGAACTGCTTTGACATTGAAACAGTACTTAAGCAAAACTGAATTGTTTGAAGTAGAACTGTTTTGTCATTTAATTAAGACTGAACTTATATTAAACTGAATTGTTTGAATTAGAACGGTTTGACTGAACGGAATGGTTTGAAATAGAAAGTTTTTTGACAATTCAACCGTGTATTTATGCTAAACTGAATTGTTTGAAATAGAACTTTTCTTTGTATGAAATGGATTTGGCATTGAATAACCTACAAAATTTTATATGCCATAAAAGCAAAAACAAAAACACCAAAAAACAAACAAACTAAATATTTTCGACTACAGTTTTAATGCTGTGGGGTTCGGTAATAATGAATAATAATATCCAATTTCCTATGATACTGACGGGTAACTTATAATAGATATAATGTCCCTATTATGTCAATGTCCATTAAAAAGTATCGTCAGTATGAAACTAAACCTCATCTATTAATGAGGATCCAAATCTGTTTTAGGATGTGTTAAGTACCCTTTCTAGTAATTACTCCCAGACTGACTTTGACTCAGAGTGCTAATACCAGTTAGTTTTTCAACTGTGTGTCAAATAGGTATGTTTAAACATTACTAGTATTGGATAAAAATACGTGAAACCATATAACTATATGGAAACAAATGTTTATTATTCTTATTTACCAACTCCTCCGCTCGGGCAGGATATGACACGCGGTCAATTTTTAAGCGGAGTTTAACAGGTTTGAATTCAGAGTTTTCCTTCTCCTAGAGTAGAGGGAGAATAATTGGATTCATACCTTTCCCAAGGGTATTAGTGCGATGTGAAATGCAATCGGTCTCGTCCAGGATTTGAACTCGTATCACCGTGTCCATTTCCTATGACGATAATCATTACACCACGGGCACAAATGTTTATTATTAAACCGAAATAAATGCTTGAAACCATTCAACTGTATGCTATTTTTTTTATCTCATTAGAATATTTTCTATCATGTAACTGTGCCAAATCCTCTTCAAAAACATCAACACAAAAATGTTTATAAGTAAAGTAAAGTTGGCGACTGTAGTCGAGGGCGACCAGAAGGCTCCCTTTTCAATAGCTACTACACCGAGGTGTACGGGAGGGCGCTACTCCTTCCCCTAGATTGCTCCACTTTACCCTTGATACGTGCCTTATAATGCTGAGTGTTAAGCAAGGACGTATCAAGTTTCATTTTTTAAGTCTTTGGTATGACTCGACCTGGGATTGAACCCCGGTCTCCCGGACCATTGGCGAACACTCTACCCACTAGGCCAATGAGCCGGTTGTAAAATGTTTATACATATGTCAAATTACGTTCTTTCCTAATCCCAAGGCGTAAAATATTCTAGAACAGGTCGATCTACCATTAAAGAAATAAGATTAACAATCAAAAGTAATTGATAATCTCAGTTTTCTTATATTCAATGTATATTTGGTAAAAAATATCCAACTAATTATTTATGTTTCTATTATAATAATACTCTAGAAATAATAGATTCCTTGATTTTCTGTTTGCTGGGGGGGTATAATGAGGGGTGATAGCTAACAAGCTTCACTTGTACATATATTGCTATTGAATGATAAGTTTGACCTTCACTGGATGCTCTATAGCCACAGCTTTGTGGAAAATTTAAACTATGCTTAGATTTCTTTTTATCTTGGCCATGTGTGTAATATAATGGCCGAGGGATTTCGTTTTATGCCTTTGGGTTTAGTTAGCCTCAGAACCTTTCGGCTCAGTGCACAGGTTAGCTAGGTGCAACATGAACGCAGGTGTTAACGCGCGCGCGCGGGAGGAACGGACGTGTCATTCAGAGATGTCAAAATAAAAATCCCAGATAGATGGATGTAAATGACGTCATGCACCGGAAGCGCGCGGAGGATTTTGGAGGATTTGAAACTAGACTTTTGAACTAGACTCCGAACTGGAAGGGTCGACTTTTGGGGCTCGCTGAGGCCAGACGAATTTGTGCGCTACGGGCGTCGCACATGTTTTGGGGGCAGATTGAAAAGCCAGCATAGAAAGATTGTGCCTCTCTCTCCTTATGTCGAAAAACCTTTAAACTTAAGGGTAATAAAAAGTTTTGTACCTAAACTAAGAAGTCGTAAGTGTTTTTTGTGTTTCGGGATTCCTATGTTCTATGTATATATGCTATGAACATTCTATGTACGTTTCACACATATCCGTATCATAACTATGGTACACTTTAACATATTTGAGCTAAGCTCGGAAATTAACAACATAAAACGATGAGAAAATAAGATCATGAACGTAGCTGTAATTTACTAAGCTTTTTGCTTAGATATGGCTGAAGGCCATATGAATGGGACACCCAATGAGAATCGAACTCACTCGTGTAGGTTTGCTAGTGTTGCTTGCTAACCATTACACCACTAGAGGCACCCAAGTTATGAACGTTGTAACGAAAATAGTTTTCTGTGTTAAATTAATGCCTTTTATGTGGAAGGATATTTTAAATAGAAGACCAAGAAGGACGATATGCAGAGACGATAATAAATCAATTTGAACGCACAGTTCTATTGATCAGCTTTTTTATTCTCCTGGAACTAAAATTCGCTGACTGGATTGTCGAGTTATAATTGTCTGTCTAACAAATTGAAAGGTTTTCTAATAGCTTTTAAAGACCCACTTCAATAATGGTCAGGAAATGTATTGATTTTCAATGCTGAACGATGCATATATATATATATATATATATATGTGTGTGTGTGTGTGTGTGTGTGTGATAGAAATATGTAGAAAGTTGGATAAATCAAACACTTGACTCAGATGTCGATTTCGTTCGGGCTTTATTTCATCTTCTCGAACATTTTAAAGGCAGTGACTGTTTTATGAGTGTTTTTTTTATTTAAAAACATTTGAGGAGAGTGTTGGAGGTATAGTTGTAGCAGGAAAAGTAAGGAGAGATTTAAAGTCAATTGTATCCGGTTTCATTAAAGATTTTTTTTTGTTTTGAAAGTGGAGAAAGATTTTAGGAAGTTGATAAGAAAGAAGTAAGGAAATATTAATGTGAAAGGGGTTTATGGCATGACTTGTTTCATTCATAAGATATTGACTATAATGTGATGTCACAGAAAATTTTCTATATTGTGGTATTCGGGTTCTAATTAGGGTGAAAAAATTCTAAGAGGTCAAGGATCAGGAAAAGCAAATAAGATTTTTAAAAGTCTGGTGGCTCAGAGTAAAAATGTTTTTTGTTGTTTTTTTTTCTCTCCTATCAATTTTCTATTTTGATTTTATTTTCGTTTCGTATGGTGTTCGCCAGGTGTAGTGAGATTTGGTGAAAACCTTGACGTTATTTCATATGATTTGTTTAGGAGATGACCGCAGATTCTAGTAGTCTTTGGGATTTTTTGCTGTGTATGGGTTTGATTAGCGTGGCTTAGGAAAAATCGAATGTGTGTTTAAGCTCTAACATATGGGAGAAAAGGGCGTTTCGATCGTCATTTGTTTTAATTGTTCGTTTATTGTTTCTGAAATTCTGTTTTCCAGATTATATTGGGTTTTGCCGATGTAATGTTTGTTGCAATCTTTGCATGAGATAGAATATATACCTGCGTGAGAGGTGGTTTCGTTGTTGGTCTGTTTTGTGATGTTTGGGAGGTTTTTAATGGTTTGTGATGTGGTTTATATGATGTGTATTCCTAAATTGGTTAGTTTGTTATAGAGTGTTGTGTCCTATGTGTTAGTGGGTAGAGAGATCGGTTTATGGGTGATGGGGATAATGGGCTTGTTTTTCTTTGATTTATTTGATGAGTGTATCTTCCTAAAATCTATCTCCACTTTCAAAACAAAAAAAAATATTGAAACCAGATATATTTGACTTTAAATCCCTCCCAACTTTTCCTACTACAACTACATCTTCTTCTCTCACTTTACATGCTTTTAAATAGAAAAAAATCCGAAAACAGTCTATGTCTTGAAGAAATTCATGAAGATGTTTGATATATCCAACTTTCCACATGTTTCTATCATACTGTCAGATTCACAACAAATATATTTTTTCAATATATATATATATAGTTTCTAATAATATATATATATAGCTTATAAAAAACTAATATATATATATATATATATATATTAGTTTTTTATCCTATAATCCTGATGGTGTGAAAAATATTTTAAAGACGTATAGACTACAGTATAGAGGAGGGTTTTTATCATACACGTCTATATGACTGCCAATATATGCAGGTAACATTAAAAGTCTCTTCATACCCACTATTCATGATTTTTCTTTTTTCTACCATTGTGTCGTCATCTTTTACTACATCCTTATCATATCCAACCTGTTATTGGTAATGTTTTGCATAACTCTATCCATCTAACCAACTATAATGCCATACATCATGTTTTGTTCTTCTTATCAAATTCCTTATTTCACTTGAGCGCCTCGGACGATTTAATGGTTAACATGTTAGAAAAGCAAATTGTTTCGGGTGTCTCGTCGAGAGTCCCATTTGTACGGCCTGATGGCACATCTGAACAAATATTTTGGTATCGTATGACCTTATGTAAATTTAAGAAACCTTTGAAATAAGATTTTGAGAGTTTCTGTTAGGTCACTATCCTTGATAATTATATAATGACTTTAACTTATGAGGGTCAAAGAGATTTTGTTCAGTCATTCATTAAGTTTTGGGCTTAGGTTTTAGATATCTGATTCCGTTGGTTTCTTTTTAGACAATCCTAATTCGCTGGCTTCATCTGTGGCTATAGAAGCTTTCAAAGAATTCCTGAAGGACGAAAGAAATGAGTACAAGATACCATTTAAATCTTGATTTTATTCCTGGGTTCAACAACCATTCTGTATATGGAAATTCTTCCTGGATTCAAATAAAATTGCTGCGCCTTCCAAACAAGGTGTAAAATATACTAGTTTTGTTATATAACATATGTCATGGATTTTCGGTTCGTTCCTAGTGACCCTGTGTGCTTTGACAAGCTGTCATGTAGTGATTAAAAACAAAACAGTACTATCAGGGCACTCAGGTCGAACAGGTGTGTAACCGGAAGGAGACCATTTGATGAGGACCATGCAGTCAGTTTTTAGACAGAGTGCAGAGAATCGCAGTTGAGCGTGGGACAGGCAGTCGAGCAGAGGCGTCTCTGACGAGCTTGCAAGAGGGTGAAAGCGTTGGCACCCCCTGGCTCCTCGAAGAAGATATGGGAAGAAGACGTCCTCACTCTGAGTATATGTCTCTCCACCCATCTCTCACGCACCACAGAAACATTAACCCTTTCGAGAATAAAGTCTGAGACGTACATTTTTATAAAGTTCATTGAAGTTCGTAAATTATGTTTGATTATGTTTCCGCTTATATTTGTTTTACGGCAATACAACAGTTTTTAGCAGGGTGATATGACCAAATTCGGTGTTTTTAGTGTAGTTGATGATAGGCCCATTCAGTGCTTTTGATATGGGCTTCTGTTAGCAGAGACGGCTACTACTGATGGAAGAGTAAACCAGCATGCTACTAAGTGGACATGTGGATTTCCCACGAGCAGCAGGTGAAAAATAAGTATTTCCAATACAATGGTCAATGCTGAATGAGAACGAGTTTCTTTCTCGTGTCCTTAAGTTTTTTTTTTCCGGCATGCGCAGTTCCATCTTCCTGTCATGGAGCTCTGACAACATCTGCACTTTCTGAACTAACTTTTATTTTATTCAATCCCGCAAATAGTCGTCACTGTCACCGGAAGGACATAAAGACACGTAAAATGGTCGTTATAGAATCACTGATACATTCAGTGGGAGCAAAAATAACCCATAGATTGCAATATTTTTTTACAATTATACATAAATTAAGGGTTTAATCATAAATAATTTTTTTTCTTTTATATGTATAAAGTTGTAACCTGTTTCAAATATCTAATGTTGTAAACCCAACCAAAAATTATCTGATTTAAGAGTGCCTTAGGGTGTTCGCCAATGGCCCGGGAGACCTGGGTTCAATCCCAGGTCGAGTCATACCAAAGACTTTAAAAATGGAACTTGATACCACCTTGCTTAACACTCAGCATTATAAGGTACGGTTCAAGGGTAAAGTGGAGCAATCCTGGGAATGGAGTAGCGCCCTCCCCTACACCTTGGTGTAGTAGCTATCGAAAAGGGAGCCTTCGGGTCACCCTCGACTATGGTCGCTAACTTTACTTACTTTATCGGTTATTCTTATTCCAGTTGTGAACGAGAGCGCATCATAATATAATTTTATGATCCCACTCTCCTAAAATGTGGAAAATGAAAGTACATACTTAATATATAATGTTATCGGGGTTTAACAAAAACAGAAAACGCTAAAAAAATATGTACTTCATTGCCAAGTTGTCATTCCCGATCGCCAAGTCTCAAAACAAGTTTTCAAAGTTTCTTTTTGGCAATACGTCCTTGAGAGTTGAACCCAGACAAGTAAGCTCATCTGAAGTTGATCAAGATGCTTTAAATGAATAATATTCTCTTCCTTTATATATAAGTTAACGGTGAGGCAGACTACTATCACTATCCTTTGTATAGCCGATACTATTTACCAACCCCTCCGCTCGGGCAGGATATGACACAAGGTCAGTTTTTAAGCGAAGTTTAACAGGTTTTAATTCAGAGTTTTCCTTCTCCTAGACTAGTTGCCTAACCAAGGCTGAAGAACCTAGTCTGTACTACTATTTACCCATAGCTGGAGGGAGAATAATTGGATTCATACCTTTCCCAAGGGTATTAGTGCTATGTGAAATGCAATCAGTCTCGTCCAGGATTTGAACTCGTGTCGCCATGTCCAATTCCTACGACGATAACGACTACACCACGGGCACCTCCAACTACACCTTTGTATAGCCGATGATCCAGAAAGTAACCAGCAGTTAATTCCTTTTAAAGTTAAACACGTCCCATCATACCCGTAGAGATGATATACCTTTACATTTGTAATAAGTCAGTTTTAAATTATATCGAATTATTTTTGAAGCTAGGGATTTTTGTTTACAATATGAATAATATGTTAATCTTTGACTGACCAACATTCATATATATATTTACCCAACCTCCAGCACGGATAGGAAACGACGCAATATTTTAAGCTGGATTTAAAAACTTTTAAATCATAGTTTTCATTCTCCTAAACTGGTTACCCTGCCAATGTTAAAGAGCCTAATTTGCCCTACTATTTACCCATAGCTGGCAGGAGAACAGTAGGGTTCATACCTTTCTCAAATGTATCAGCGCTATGTGAAATGTAAACAGCCTAGTCTATGTCCATGTGCTGCATCCATTTAGCAGTACAGACACGACTGGTTCTTGGAAAAACTGGGTTTTATTTTATCGATCAGGTCAGACTTCCATATGACCGATAGCCTATCGATAAATGTCCATGCCTTTGTTAGTCTGTTAGTCACGTATTGATGTCTATCTTAGTTGATTATATATATATATATATATATATTGCTGTTATATACCTACAAAACATTAATATACGATGATCATTAAATACGTTTCTAGACTTTTTTCGTATGGGCACTTTTATTGATAGTACACACATAAAACTCAGGTCCCCTTCGAAGTAATCTCTTCCGGTTGCAATGCACTTGTTGTAACATTCAATCAACTTTGGGAAGGCCCTATGGAAGTCCAATTTTGTGAGCGTATCAATGACCTTCCTCACAGCCTCTTTCACCTCAATTGTCTCATAAAGACAGCCTCTGAGCTAAGGGAATAACCAAAAGTCACAGGAAGAAAGGTCTGGACTATAGGAAGGTTGAGCAACTGTGTTGATGCCCATCTTGGTCAAATAGTCTGTGACAAGGATGGAGTTGTGTACTGGTGTATTGTCCCGCTAGAAATGCCACTGACCCGATTTGAAGTGTACTGGTCTGTTCCGACGGAATCTCTTCTTGAACTCGCTTAAAACCTCAACATAGTAACCCTTCCCCTAACCCTCTGACCAATCAACTCTGGTTAATTGACTTCCTTACTCCTCCCACACCTCTCATCATCCCTCACAATCTCCCTGCCTTCCTTGAATCTCTTAAGCCACTCAAAAACTGATGCTCGATTTATGCAAGATGGTCAAAAAGCAGAGTGAAGCATTCCATACGTTTCTGTGGCGTTTTTTCCAAGTTTAAAACAGAATTTTATTGCATATCCTTTTTCCTCACGTCAAGATTGCGTTTTTGAAATTCACCAGCCGTGACAATCAGGTTTTAGTAGGGTGTATTCTAATTCTTGCTGTAGCAGTTTATTTGAACATGAAATCATAAAAATTGGTCTGTCATCTTATAATATGTATAGCAATAACATACTGAATTTTTAAGAGTCTACGACAATTTTAAATGCCAGCACGAAAAAGTCTGGCAACTTATTGAAGGCACCACATACTTGTCATATTGCACGAAATAACCTATTTTCCATGATAGTTAAGTGTTCTTACTTACTACGATGTCGCAGTTCAGTACTTAAGAAACAACACCTCGATGACTGTGCGTCATTATTATTTTTAAATCACTAATAGCATATTGTAAAATGTAAAAACAAACTTAATTTATTGGTATATTTTTCAGAGAACTAACAACAACAAAAGTATTATTTTAGAAAAATGATTTTATTATCTTAAAATTCTCTTTGTGTTGTTTGATGGAAATAGAAAGTGAAAAGTGGAAAATAAAAATATATTTGTCCATCAAATAACCCATTAAATGGCTTGGCAGAGACAAACAATATTTTCAATATGAGAAATAAACAAAATAAATGAATGATTTCTTCACGCATTCACATGTTTCGATAGAAAGGTTAATTGTATGTGTCTATATATATATATATATATATATATATATATATATATATATATGTGTGTCTGTGTGTGTGCGTGTTCGTACGTGTGTGTGTGCGAGCGTGCGTGCGTGCGTGCGTGCGTTCGTACGTGTGCGTGTACACACGTGCGTGTGCGTTTGAGTGTGTGTATAACTAAACAGAATACTTGAATCACCACTTAGAGTCTAACGAGACATTTCTATGCGTTTTACACGATTAGTTTATTGATCATCCTTTTCCTTTTTGCAATTTTAACGTCTGTTTTCATTTTGAACGGGATATATTCCAATTATCATATATATATATATATATATATATATATATATATATATATATATATATATATATATATTATATATATATATATATATATATATATATATATATATCATAAAAGTGTTGGTTGTCACTAAATCACTTTGTGGGTTTGTGTCGAACCACGTGCAATATGATATGGAGAGTGCCCAATATCTAGGAGAGAGATATTATATAATAATAAAAAAATTAATATGTATTAGATATATATATTTATTTATTATTATAATATATATATATATATATATATATATATATATATATATATATATATATATGCAAATTTCATTAAACATAATAGACATTTTATGCCTACATATTTTATTCTGAATCAGTTCGAATTCCCGTATTACTTTTATCGTATTCGGGGGGGAATTGATTTAGGTATTGTCCATAGTTGTATGTATCCCTAGTACTTTCTGCCCGACTTTTGGCCATCATCAGGGGAGAATCAACAACACAACTACGAAAAATTCCCACCGACAACACAACAATACTCGAACATCAAAATAATAAACAAAAACTTCAGATTCTCGAAGCACTCTCTATTAGAAACCTGCAACCAGCACTTAATAGAATTAATTTTCAAACCAGTGCTAATGTACTTAAATGTCTGATGATGGCCCTAAGTCGGGCAGAAAGTACTAGGGATACATACAACTATGGACAATACCTAAATCAATTCCCCCCCGAATACGATAAAAGTAATACGGGAATTCGAACGGATCCAGAAGAACATATGTAGGCATAAAATGTCTATTATGTTTAATGGAATTTGCATTAACGAAGAAATGCTGCCTAAATATACAAATATATATATATATATATATGTGTGTGTGTGTGTGTGTGTGTGTGTGTTTGTGTGTTTGTTTGTGTGGTAGAAATAGGATACATATCTATAGACGTATTGAATAAGGACATTTATAGAATAAGGATATATATATATATATATATATATATATATATATATATATATATATATCATGTCACGGCACCAGCTCAAATCTCTCCGACACTCTCCTGCCACCCATCTCTGCTGGTCATCCTGCTTTTCTCGTCCATTAGAAGGGGTCCACATGAGTTCGTCCCAATCATCCCAGCAGAGCCCTGCACGCCTGTTTCGTCTAAATTGGATAGTTTTCAAGATGAGCGGTAGGTAGCTGTATAGCAGCTGTTTTCTGGTGTGCTGCCTCCTTCTTTGTAATTGCCGTCTTTTTCACTATACGTTTAGTTAGTGTCCATGTAGTGCATCCATATAGCTGTATCAACACGACTGTTGCTAGGAAAGACCTGCGGTGGGACTTTAATATGACCACAGCGATAGCTTTCCATGCTTTTGCTAGTCGTGCGTTCATGTCTCTCTCGGTTGATGAGACACTGCTTCCTAGGTAGGCGAACTTCTCCACTAGTTTCAGAGAACCACTATTTAATGCGGAGTTGTCACCTCTTTCATTTAAGCACATGTACTCCGTTTTGTCTTGTTTCAGCTTGGGCAGGTGTATTCGCCAGAAGTGCTAAGTCATCAGCTTAGTCCGCGTGAGCACTTCTTTGTGCGGGGTATCTTCTACATCTTTCCTTTGTCAGCTTGAAACCATAGTCTTTTATTTTATCAATAGACGTTCTAAGCACATAGTTTAGACATATGATGAAGAGGAATGTGGCTAATGTGTCTCCTTGCAGCATACTTTATACAATGTCAAAGTAATTTGTTTCTCTATCCGGGGAGCGGACTTTTACTTTCGTGTTTTTATATAGCGTCAATATGGCTGCGACTGTTGATTTGGGTAGTCTGTAGGCGAATAGTATTTGCTCCATATTCCCCTGTGTATAGATTCAAAAGTCTTGGACAAATCAACGAATAATATTGTTGCCTCTAGGTTTTCGCACGTACACGTTGTAGAATTCGACAGATAGTCAAAATTTGTGACGTCATTGATCGATTTCTCCAAAAGCCATTTTGGTTCTTAAGTATCTTGTCGATTTTGGGTTAAACGCAGTTGCGTAATATAGCATTGTAGATCTTAGCCGCTATTGATGTAAGGATTATACCCCGATATTTCTTGGCTAATCCAAGGTCGTCCTTCTTTGTCCATCTGTCTATTGTGTTTTGATTATATCTGACATTACAGTGTCGGAGCAGTATGTCGTCGAATTCCCAGCTCTTCCATATTTCGGTGGGTATCATCAAGTCCTGTTGCTTACCTATTTTTAATTTTTCTTAGTAATGAGTCACGTTCTTGCGTAAATTGTCCAAGTTTTATGACTAATTGTTTACTAATGATTTTCGTGGTTGGTTCATATGTAACTTTCGGAGGGTTTCCGAGTAAATTCTTGAAATGTTGTTTCCATAGTTGTATTCGTTCTTCTTGGCTGGTAGCTTTCAGTTAAGCTTTTGCAGTGTTCTTCCTTCTATTCACGTCGTTTACTGTTTTCCATGCTATCCTATATTGTCTATCTTCCACCAAGTTTCTAATCTTATTGATCTAATTTTGTATGTATTCTGTTTGTTCTTTTAGGTATATTTTAGCTAATTCATTTTCTGCCTTTTTAAGTTTCAGGCATTGATATTAATCGGGTTCTTCATATTACATTTGGAAGCAGTTTTCATGTCTGTACGCTTTTTTCTAACCTCTAATGTATAACATGGGACTTTAGGTTTAGCTCTTTGTTCAGTTGGTATGCATTCTGCTGCTACTTCTATGTTTTATTGACGCAATTCTCATATGCTCACGCACACAGGCGCGCGCACACACACACACACACACACACACACATATATATATATATATATATATATATATATATATATAGGGGTTGAGCACACTGGCGAAGGAATTTTTCGGCTGCCATTCATATAATGCAAAGCTTTTCGAAAGAATTGAGCACTCTGGTAGCCGATAGGGTGTGAAATGTAAACAACGGACGCTGCTGCTGCTACATAAATACCTTAAAAAATTAACTTAGCCAACGTGGTACGCTTGTTGGCCGAGCGGCCTGAAACTTAGTCTAACGTAAAGTTGGAGGGGTTTCGATCCCGGCTTCGAGCGTCCTACGTGTCTACCCACACTGAAGAGTTCTGATAGAACGAAACAGCCAGTCTGTGGATGACAATATATATATATATGTTTCTGACTCCTCCGGAAGAGCATCCAGTTTTATATATATATATATATATATATATATATATATATAATATTCACTTAAATATAGATCTTTGTATGCCCAATGTATGTATGCTCAAAGCATTAAGGAAAACGGTATGAACAAAAACAGTCTAAAAGAGTTCAATACTGATGTTTACAGAAAAGTTTATAACCCAAAATATTTTAAAAAATGTTGCATTTACTTGAAATTTCATGAGCTGCACACATTGTCATAAAATTCCGAGTAATTGACTGAAGTGAGCAGGAGCATCGTTTTAATAATAATAATATAGATAGATAGATAGATAGATAGATAGAGGTGTGTGCACTCGCGTATGTATGTGTAATTACAAGGGCAGCTTTAACTTATAATTTTGTAATAGCAAAATAGCTGGGTAATATTCAGAGCTTTTCGCAAAACATTGATTGCATTGGCACTGCAATAGGCTTCTGTGAACCCAAATTTTCCGAAGATGAACGTGCTTGGTATACCAGAATCTGTAAAGTGAGGAAGTCGTAACCCCATTTCATTACCGACAGCATGTCTTCAATTTATGTCCGACGTCTTGCCCTGGAAAATGATTGGTAAAATCCGGTCTGTGTAAGTACATGCTGCCATCTTACTGGCTCGAAGGCTTTTTAGAGTGTGTCTAGCATAGGTGATTTTTGTCCCAAAGTATAGGGTGTAGTCGCAATGAAAACTGTTATCATATCGCCTACTCTCTTTCTTGGTCTCTCTTTCTATCATTTCCTCTGTGTCTCTCTCTTTTTTTGTCTGTCAGTTTCTTTCTTTCAATATATATATATATATATATATATATATATATATATATATATATATATATCAAGAAGAAGATATTACGTAAATACCATCATTACTTGAAATGTTTTTGTTTTTGTTTTTTTTTTTTTTTGTTATAAAGATTTGGCATCTTTTGAATTCTTTAGATAAAGGTTTGATAAGTGTGTTTCTGTATTTGCATAATTCTATGTTTCTCTAAAATCTTCAGAAAAAAATATCGGCACTGCTGATAAAAATATATCAACAATTGGTACTGGTTCCTCTAGACTTGATCAGCTGAGCCCACGTCTTCATTTCAATTTGAGATTATGAAAAAATCAAAAATAAATCTTGGTGTTTTTATCACAACCTGTAAGACAAAAATGGCAAACTTATATTGAAATAACGCCACTGAGTGATGACACGCCGTAGTTAACTTTTACTGCATTTCAGAGGCGCACGTACACCAAGACTCTAAAGAGGGTAGTCTGGGTTGCAGAGTGACTAATGTGCTGGAATTTGACCTTGTAGGAAGTGAGTTTGAAATCCAGGCGCATTATTGCGTTCACTTGCGGACTAATATCTTGGGAAAAGTATAAACTCTCGTATTGTGCCAGAAAGATTTTAAGGATGATGTGTGCCGTGTTCATTGGGACTACCTCCATCCCATTTCTATAATGCATTAATCTATCAAGAGATAGACTCACACAGAATATGTTTGTAAGGAAAAACAAAGACTATTTAGACTACGACATACATATTATCTGCATACTTAGTATACATAAATAAGTGTTATGGGGACATACCCCAAAGATGGATCCGTCCAACCAAAACATATTCTCCGAGCTTAGCTCGCTCAGGGGTGACAACTTCTCGTTCCTTACGAGACAACTGACAGACGGACTGCAAGCCAAGCACAGCTAGTACTTCCTTTGTATGACTTCCTTTTTCTGCTAATACAATAACGTTTACCTATCACCCGTTGTTTGAGTTATTTTTCCACCGGTCTTATCTGTAGACCACAACATTAAGAAACATAGCACAAATAAATATGTTACCTGAAATGCTGTTACAAAGTGTAAAAATGGTACATAAGCAGTTCCACAGAACCAACAGGTTGATAGCAGCGGTTAAAACTTACATTTTTCTGATGTAGAGAAATGGTCCACGAGGGAAAATTTGCACACCTTGCTGTTCGCAAAAGCGCAGTCAAAAGGCAGGTCTTTTCCCGGGTGGTGTTTACTACCAAAGAGAGGGTAGAAATCGCTTCTCGAAATTTTACATGACCAAAATGTCCCGTGATTCTCGGAAGTTCAACCCACAGCTTTAAAAAAGAGACCACTATGTTTAGTTCTCCCAACATCATCATCAATGGGTCAAATAATTCCTCTATTTTTCTTCTGAACGGATTGCTTGGCATTAGATAACATATGAAAGTTGATGTGCCATTAAAAGCAAAGAACTCAAACCAAACAGTTTTTTTTCTTTTTTTTTTTTTGCCAGTAGATTTAAGAAAAGTCTACTTGCCACTAACTTCGACGTACAAGTCAACTATTTATGCCGGAATAATCTTTAGAAAACAAACAGACCGACTTATACAGCTGGGCTAAAATCTACACCTTTGCAAGGATCATTAAATAAATTTCCAGACTTTTTTCGTATGGGCATTTTTTTATAGTACACACATGAAACTCTTGTTCCCTTCGAAGCAATCTCCCCCGGCTGCAATGCACTTGTTTTACCGTTCTATCAACTTCTGGAAAGCTCCATGGAAGTCCTCTTATGTGAGCGTGTCAATGACCTTCGTCACAGCCTCTTTCATCTCTTCAATTGACTTATAACGACAACCTCTCAGCTTAGGGAATAACCAAAAGTCACAGGGAGCAAGGTCTGTAATATAGGGAAGCTGAGGAACTGTCTTCATGCCCATCTTGGTCAAATAGTCTGTGACATGGATAGAGTTGTGTACTGGTGCATTGTCCTAGTGGAAATGCCACTGACCCGATTTGAAGAGTGCTGGCCTCTTCCCTAGGAATCTTTTCCTGAACTCCATTAAAACCTCAACATAGCAAACCATAACCCTAACCCTTTGGCCAATCAACTCTGGTCTATTGACTTCCTTACTCCTCCCACACCTCTCATCATCCCTCATAGACTCCCTGCCTTCCTTTAATCTCTTATGCTACTGAAAAACTGATGCTCAATTCATGCAAGATAGTCGAAAAGCAGTCTGAAGCATTCCATATGTTTCTGTGGCTTTTTTTTCCAAGTTTAAAACAGAATTTTATTGCATATCTTTTTAAAACTGTCCTCACGTTCAGATTGCATTTCTGAAATTCACCAGCTGTGAAAATCAGGCTTTAGTAGGGTCTATTCCAGTTGCTGCTATAGCTGTTCATTTGAACCTGAAATCATAAAAATTGGTCATAAGATGTATAGTAATAACATACTGAATTTTCAAGAGTACATCAATTTTAAATGTCTTTACAAAAAAAGTCTGGAAACTTATTGAAGCACCCCGTATTACAGTGTGGTCAATATGGAGAACAGTTGTCCGAACAATCCCAATAAACCCCTTAACGTAACTATAGCACACTGCCATAAACATTTACAATTTAAACTTTTGTTTGCTTAACAAATCAACAAAGATTTTAATGTCAAATAAAACTGTAATACAAATTACGTATCATATAAATGTTACCTCACGCGCTATTTCCAACGATTGTAAACGGAGGGTCTATTTCAAATTATTGAGTTTAGTAAAAGTACACAGTTAAATGTCAAAAACAGTTCTATTTCAAACAATTCAATTTAGCATAAATACACAGTTTAGTTCTATTTAATCCATAGATTGGAGCTTATCAAGTGCTACCAACCCGGACCAGAGTGGACCTGGGAGTGATACCAATGTAGGGGTAAGTCGCATTCCCCAAATCTCCAACATTCCTTGATTGTTTAGTGTTATATCAAGGATACTCGTTGCTTGTGCCTTACCACGTTGCAGAGTCACAGTCGGTTTATTCTTCAGCCCCAGTCGACTAGTCAAGATCGGTCGAGTGCTTTCTCAATGAAAGGATGGGTCGTTAAACGTATTGTGCTTATATGTGGGTCTCTAAAACCGAGTCGGGTCGACATAACATTCGCACATATAATCAGTTTGCTTATTTGACCTTTTCCATAGGATTAAATAACACCATTCAAACAGACGAAACGCTACGTCTCTTTTCGTAGTGTTTGTGTGCCTGAGTGTGTATGCGCGCGCGCGTGTGTGCGGGTGTGTGTTTTGGTGTGTAGTGCACGCTTGTGTGTGCGAATACGAAAATGTATGTATAATGGTATACATAAAAAGAAATGGTGGTATATACTTGTATGAAATTGTAAATCGAGACATACATTCTATATCTATATAGATGTACATCTGTCTAAAGTTATACACACACACACACACACACACACATATATATATATATATATATATATATATATATACGAACACACACCCACACACACACACATATATATATATATATATATATAATGGTAAAGATCAATCTACGTAGATTTCAAAAACTGGATCGTTAGGAAATTTTTAATTCTCCCTACTTAGTGTATCGAGCACTTTTTAAGTTTAGCTTAATCGATTCAGCCGATGTTTTTTTTTCTTTTAACTACGCAACCCACAACTATCTGATTATTTTCAAATAGTATTGGTACCTTTAGTCTTATCCTTTTTCATTGGATTTTTTCACAAGGATCTTGTTTGTATAATCTTTATTTACAAATTGTATCATCAGTTTTTTTTTTCACACTATCAAAATCTTATAGGTTAAGTTCATATATATATATATATATATATATGGATTGTGACACTAATATACATGCAATAAGAGATGTACTCTTATGGATCCCCACACACGGCCGCGCAAAAGCAGGACGACCAGCACGAACGTACATTCAGCAGCTATGTGAGGATACAGGTTGTTGTCCTGAAGACCTACCTAGGGCGATGAACGATAGGGAGGAGTGGCGAGAGAGGGTCAGGGATATCCGTGCTGCCAGCACGATATGATGATGATGATGATATATATATGAATATTTAAGTGAAACTGATAAGATCATCTCTTGTATTGTTCTATCTCTCCATCCATATTGTTCACCCCTAGGCTCCATCCGATACCCGTTCACTCTAAGCTCAATCCGAAACCCGTACAGAGCTGATATTCTTGCTGCTTGGTCAAAATTGATGTATTCACAAATAGGTGTCCATTGGAGAAAGACGGCCATGTACACTTCCTTACTTGACAATCACTGCGTCTTATTTGCTTAGTTAGTAGGGTGAAAGGGTTATTTCCTAGATTTGTTCAAAACAGCTAATAGTATTCATGCGTCGTTCCACTCTGGCTTTTCATCCAAGCATTTGATTTGAGTCGAGCTGGGGCAACCACGGCTTGGAAGAAATTCAGTTTTGAGGGAACAGATTTCAATATAATCAACAACCTGGAAATAACAGTCCACGGCTTCTGTATACGTAGGTTGGTGCACCTTTACGCAGATGAGATTTTGTTGCTGAAATTTGTTTTTGTAGTGTAGATTTGTGTGTGCGAGTGTGATGTTTCGGTTTTGGTTTCTTTGTTTAAATGGCATATGAACCTTTGTTGTTTATTTAATGCCAAAGCCAATCTCCTAGAAGAACAGTACCAGTGCTATTTAACCCATAGTTGGGAGGAAAAAGAGGTTCATAGCTTTCTCAAGGGTATTTGCTCGAAAGTGAACGTAATAGATTGGAGTTCGAACTCACTACGATTTCGCAGTCCATCGCATTTACCATTACACCACGAGGGCATCCCCGTGTGAGTGTCAGTGACGTTACGCACCGGAAGCGTGGGCTAAGATTTGAGAAAAGTCAGTTAGTTGAGTTCTAGCGTCTGAAGAAAACGGTTGACTTTCGGAGCTCGCCGAGGCCTTGCGGCGGGTGCCGCACGTAGTTTGGGGCAGACAGAAAAGTCAGCATAGAAAGGTGGTATCTCTCTCCTTATGTCGAAAAACCTTTAAACTGAAAAGGTAATAAAAAGTTTCGTACCTGAACTAAGAAATCGTAAGTGTTTTTCATGTTTCAGGATTCCTATGTTATCTATGTGCGTTATGGACATTATGAACGTTTTGCATACCGGTATGAATATGTCTATTTCAATTATTCATATCTGGCTATGTAACAATATATATAAATATATATATATATATATATATTGTGTCTAAATATACATGGGACCCATCTGACTGCTGATAACTCTACTACTAATAATGTTGTATTCCTTTTGCTTCAGATTTTAAACTAGTATACAGCAACAACTGCAAATGCTCGATCAGAATGCCTTGGTTAAGAGATGAGAAATATTTGGCGTCACTATTTTTGGGAGACAAAATCATAAAAACTGTCTCTAAATAGATGTAACCCATTAATATGCTAATGATTTATTGATTTATTGAGACAAGAAATACAAATTACGTTGCATGTCCTGGAAGCCCATATAATGACAATTTAAAAAAAACATTGATTTGATGTCTCTAGCTCAAATATTTTTTTTACTGGACGTATTCCAAATGACGGCCATTGCGCTTGACTCAGTAATAAATCATCATCACATTAATGGGTAACATTTATTTTGAGACACCTTGTATATATAAACACACCCACACAAAAATAATCACACACACAAACACACACACACACATATACATATATATATATATATATATATATATATATAATGGTATATCTAGCCTTCCTAAATATTTAGTGGCATAAATGAGTAAAAAATAAAACAATGCACAATGGCCAAAAGCAGAGAACAAACGTAGCAATATTCAGAAAGGTCTTAAATATTGTCTTACAAGACCGAGTTTTTCAACGTCGATCAGGCGTTGAAGATAAAATAAATGAATTTATACGGCTCTCCAAATTGCAGGTAATAAAAACTAACTTACATGATCGAGTACTTTAGGAGAAAGAGCAATAAAAGATGATATATATGTGTTTATATATATCATGTAACTTAATTCATCTATCTATCTATCCATCTATCTATATATGTGTGTGTGTGTGTGTGTGTGGCATAGATGAAAAAATATATGAAGACAAAAGACGAAGATATTTTGACAAAAGGTGTCTACATTTCATATATATATATATATATATATATATATATATATATATATACGAAACCCTTCCTATGAAACGAGTATGAAACAGGGTCATTTTAAAGTAGATTTCGAATGGTTTTCTTTCACGTAAACAGGTTGACATATCAAGGTTAAAGCTCAAAGTCTGTCCTCCAATTTACCCATATATATATATATATATATATATATAGAATATATAAATATTTACTCGTATAAACTTGATCTCACTGCCTTGCTATTAAGGTCAGCAACAGATAGACTGTTTCTTTGTATCATGACTCTTCAATGTGGCTAGACACGTTAGGTGTTTTGAGCTGGAATCGAAACCCGGCTGTTTTTGCCAGTCTGACATCTTACTTCTGACCTACCATCATCTCAGCGATCAGTGATGGAATATTTTAGGAATATATGTATATACGCTTATTGGCTACGAGTATGCCCAATTTATGAGAAGAGCTTTGCATTCATGTGATATGTGGTAAGCCGCCTTTTCCTCACTCGAGTGTTCAACCCAATGGGGCAAGCGTATATATTGTCATCAACGAACACTGTTATGTTGTATCATAACACTGCGGTATATGGCTAAAATTCTGAAATGGTGTGGTTCCTTTTCATGGGATCTACAAATTGTGAGTCCATGTCTTTGTAAACATGACCTCGAGGTCCACTCAGAAGGAATGATATGAGCTGTTAGATTCCCATCAATGATTCAATTAGATCAGTTTGAGATACTGTTTAAAGGTAATTTATGTCACATTCATACATTTCTTCTTAAAGTATTCATAATGTAACTAAATATTCAGTGTTCGACTATTTAAAACGATTATGAAAGTAGATTATTGTATCAGACATATTTGGAGACTCTACTTCGTAACCTGATTTCTGCCATAAAAAAAACTCATTTTAAACTTCAACCAACCAACCAACCACACACACACACACACACACACATGTATATATATATATATATACGAGGGGCATACGATAATTTTCTAGAATTTTTTCTTATAGGCACTTTTATTAATAGTGCACACATGGAACTCTAGTCCCCCTCGAAGTAATCACCTCCAGCTGCAATGCACTTGCTGTACCGTCCCAACAACTTCTGCATGGCCCCATGGAAGTTCTCTTGTGTGAGCGTGTCAATGACCTCCGTCACAGCCACTTTCATCTCCTCAATCGTCTCATAACGACAGCCTATGATCTTAGGGAATAACCAAAAGTCACAGGGAGTAAGGTCTGAACTATAGGGATGTCGAAGAACTGTCTTCATGCCCATCTTGGACAAATAGTCTGTGACAAGTATGGAGTTGTGGACTGGTGCATTGTCCTCGTGGAAATGCCACTGACCCGATTTGAATAGTGCTGGTCTCTTCCCTAGGAATTTCATTCCTTAACTCCCTTAAAACCTCAACATAGTAACCCTAACCCTAACCCTTTGGCCAATCAACTCTGGTCAATTGACTTCCTTACTCCTCCCACACCTCTCATCATCCCTCACAGACTCCCTGCCTTCCTTGAATGTCCTATGCCACTCAAAAACTGATGCTCGATTCATACAAGATGGTCGAAAAGCATTCTGAGTATTCCATACGTTTCTGTGGCATTTTTTTGAGGTTGAAAACAGAATTGTATTGCGTATCGTTCTTCTAAAGTGTCAGATTGCGTTTTTGAAATTCACCAGCTGTGACAATCAGGCTTTAGTAAGATATATTCCAATTCCTGTTGTAGCTGTTTATTGGAATCTGAAATCATAAAAATTGGTCAGTCATCTCATAAAATGGATAGCAATAATATACTGAATTTTCAAGAGTCTAAGACTCTTTTAAATGCTCATACGAAAAAAGTCTGGATACTTATCGTATGCACCGCGTATATATATATATATATACCACCCTACTTTGAAATAAGATGTATCCGTCAGAAACACATCTACAGACAAATAAGTCTGCCGGCATGTATCCTGTTACGCACTCACCTCAAACCTAATGAAAAACTTATTAACCAGGTGCGTTCACTTTCAATGTATAAAATACCAATTGAAAACACTTGGATACAAGAAAATAATACCAACTCAAAATGTGTACACGTACACACACACACACACACACACACACATATATATATATATATATATATATATATAATGAGGCGCTGGTGATGTAATGATTATATTAGTCTGCGTTATAAATCTTTTTTTCGAAAGTTCAAAGTTTTATAAAGTTATCTTGTATCGGTATTTCATGCTGAATTCAAAAGTACCATTCATTGTGTTTTGTCAGGTCTAGTTTTTACGATATGCCAGAATACTTCACGACAAGTTGCACACAAAAATAACATTTATTCAAACGCCTGTGTACTGTGCTTGAATCAGCTGATCGTGGGTCTCTGATATTTAGTGAAGCATGAAATACTGTAGATGTTTTTACCTACAGTGTACTACGCTACTCACAAACACCAATAAACCTTGAAAGGTTGGGGCGTATCCGTCTGCTTCAAATGATTTCAATGTACTTTGTCAAATGTCAACGACGAACAGAGAGCTGATTTATTTTTTCTCTTTTTAGCAGGACATTCGTATTCCTGTAAAAATTGGTTGCAAGTATTTGAATAAGCCTGGCAGTTTCTGTTATATATGCGGTAATATGGTGCTTCTTAACTGTCAAGCAAAAATCACTGACTTTGAGAAGAAAGCATTTCATGATTACTTTGGAGTGAACCTAGGAGATCAGGATAAGCCATGTTTATTGTAAAACACGTGGAGAACTTGAGTGATTTGAGGAATGTTAAAAGATAGAGAATGCCCTTTGCCATTCCAATGGTCTGGAGGAAAGGAAATGATCACATTACGGACAGCTATTTCTACAAGATAAAACTAAAAGGATTTAATCGCAAGATCAAGCACCTTGTCCAATACAGCGATGTTCCTTCTGCCCATCCCTCATTTCTAGACCTTCCTGTTACTGAGTCAGATGGTATCATAGAATATAGCTCTTATTCCCAACATAGGGACATGACTGGTGGAGCTGACGTCGACGCATACAAGCCAGAAGAGGACGATCAGTCAGTACCCTTGACATAAGCAGAACTCATAGATCTGACAGGAGACATGAACCTTTAAAAGGAGTCTGCTCAGCTGCTGGATTTATGTCTCGAAGAAAAAACACATGTTGGCACCAAAAACAACTTTCCACTGATATCGAAACTGTGAGAGATAATTAAGACAGCTTTTCACGATCCAGGATAATCTATCATTGGTTTACTGCAACAACATTACTGGATTAATCAAATCACTTGCCTCAGACTATAATGCAACGGGATGGACATTTTTTATCGACTCCTCCAGCAGAAGTCTCAAAGCAGTTCTTCTCCATGAGAGGAATAGATTTTCATTTAGCTGTATTGGGTATTCGGTGCAAATAAAAGAAACTTACCACAGCCTGTATCATTTGTTGTCTGCTATTAACTACCAGTAGCACAAATTTTTAATCTGTGGAGACCTTAGTGGGGTTGGACTGGTCCTAGAGCTCAAAGGTGAGTACACAATGTTTCCTTATTTCTGTTGTCTGCTTAAAAGCCATGCTGACAAACAGCATAACTTCAGAAAAAGAGTGGCGCGAATATCAGTCAAACGCCGGGCGATAAACCTAACCCCTCCGATGAGGGTAAAGGTTAGGCTCGAGGTATGTCTAGAGATGAGACACACCCAACCAGATCCGTACCGTTGACACCACGGCCGGCCGAAGTGTGAACCACCAACTGGATCCAATTGTTTAAAATATCACTTGAACTATTTTCAAAAGAACTGTGGAGATTTGGAGGGTGATCGCGTTGACCTAGAGCTTTGCATAATGGAAAACCGCTCCCAAGGCCGGTGGGATGAAAACTTTCTGCTGACAACAGCTGGTGCTGTAAATGGGATGCGTCAGCTGCCGATCACAAGAGGAAGTCCAAGAAAATACCTTGAATAGCTTTTTTTTTGTATTTTTCAGTTTACGATGGAACAATGTGAGCTTTCTGCAAATACATCAGCCCTAAATCAAGTATTACTTTTTTTTAATTCAACAAGAAAATAAATAGTTATAATATTGTTGAATACATTTCATTGAATTTAAAAATTTTGATCTGACTTGAAAAAGCGTGTATCATTTTTGGATTGAGCAGAAAAACCTACCTTAATATCAGCTACTATATATCCGACATGGAAAAAATCACAGGCCAGTATTATTAATGTACGAAATGGGCGTAGTGATGCGAGTTCAAACCTTAGATGTGGTTATTTGCATTTCAAATGAACCTGAGAGACATTAGATTGTTAGTATGTGCTTTTAGCTTATTATGGTTACTGTCTGGTCTTGAAGAAGGAATTCAAACCTGTGAAAGTCTTCTTCAAAACAGTCCTTGTCCCGTCCAGAACGTGTGGAATGTTTGATCTATATATATATATATATATATATATATATGCTCCCCTACCCCTGTAGCGTTGAGATCTCTAGCTAATGAAGTAATTGTGTTGCCATTAGCGTATATGCAAGGCTCTTCATATGGATCGAGCTCTCGGTAGCCGTTAAGCGGATATACGTAAACAATAACAATTGTTATTCATAAGCGTTTAAATTTCTTTAGCTTACATTGGTTTCCTCGTGGCAGAGTGGTAGAATCTTGGATTGGCCTTCAAATCAACCGAGTTTCGATCCTAGCTTCAGGAATCTACCCTGTGTAGCCACACTAATGAGTTCTGATAGAACGAAACAGATGTGGATGTGGATAACAATATATATACATGTGGTGTCTTCGATAAGTTTCCAGACTTTTTTGTACAGGCATTTAAAATTGTCGTAGACTCTTGAAAATTCAGTAAGTTATTGCTATACATCTTACGAGATGACTGACCAATATTTTTTTTATTTCAAATTCAAATGAACAGCTACAGCAGAAATTGCAATAGACCTTACTAAAGCCTGATTATCACAGCTGGTAAATTTCAGAAATGCAATCTGACATTTTAGAAGAATGATATGCAATAAAATTCTGTTTTAAACTTGGAAAAAATGCCACAGAAACGGATGGAATACTTCAGACATGAATCGAGCATCTGTTTTTGAGTGGCATACGAGATTCAAGGAAGGCTGGGGTCGGTGAGGGATGATGAGAGGTGTAGGAGGAGGAAGGAAGTCAATACACAAGGGTTAGGATTGGGTTACTATGTTGAGGTTTTATGGGAGTTCAGGGAGAGATTCCTAGGGAATAGGCCAGCACTCTTCAAATCGGGTCAGTGGCATTTCCACCAGGACAATGCACCAGTCTACAACTCCATCCTTGTCACATACTATTTGACCAAGATGGGCATTAAGACTGTTCTTCAGCCTCCCCATAGTCCAGACCTTGCTCCTTGTGGCTTTTGGTTAATTCCTAAGCTCAGTGGTTGTAATTATGAGACAATTGAGTAGATGAAAGTGGCTGTGACGAAGGTCATTGACACGCTCACACAAGAGTATTACCATGGGCCTTCCAGGCGTTGTTGAAACGGTACAACAAGTGCATTGCAGCCGAAGAAGATTACTTCGATGGGGACTAGTTTTATGTGTGCAGTAGCACTAAAAGTGCACATACGAAAAAAGTCTGGAAACTTATTTAAAGATCCTCGGATATATATATATATATATAGAAAGAGAGAAACAGAGAGAGAGAGAGAGAGAGGTGGGGGAGAAAGCGGATAAAGGCGTATGAAAACACGGATCATGAAATTAGGCAAAATTTTGTTGTAAAACAGAAATTACGAAGTCTTTTCTTGTAAGAAAAGATAATATTAATCAGAGAATAAACATTTGCCAGTTTTTACGTTATAAGAAAAAAATGATACATTCAATGTAGAAGTTTGTATTGTCTAAATTTGAGTTGATATATTTTGTGTCTTTGTGGTGGATGTCATTTAATATGTTGCTCCCACAATTTTGTGATGGTGATGTCATTGAATATGTTGCTCCCACAATTTTGTGATGGTGACGTCATTTAATATGTTGCTCCCACAATTTTGTGATGGTGACGTCATTTAATATGTTGCTCCAATAATTTTGTGATGGTGACGTCATTTAATATGTTGCTCCCACAATTTTGTGATGGTGACGTCATTTAATATGTTGCTCCCACAATTTTGTGATGGTGACGTCATTTAATATGTTGCTCCCACAATTTTGTGATGGTGATGTCATTTAATATGTTGCTCCCACAATTTTGTGGTGGTGTTGTTAAAATGCAAACAATACAACGATGTCGATAAAAGAATATTCAAAACAAAGCAGTACAAGCAAATATACATTTATATATCAAGTACTTTATAAAAAAATATTACGAATGTTCAAAATATAGTTTGTCAAATATTCGTGTGTGGGTGTGTGAGTGAACGTGTAGGTATATGCAAGTAGACTAACTATTTACTGTGGACCGTAAGCTATATGTGCATGTTCATAAAGTATTTCACACCAATTACTAATACACAGTCCTTTTTTCTCCTTCTGATTTTGCTGAAGTGTCTGAGGTTTCATGTGTGCGTGGAGGTTGAATACTTTCGGCTGATAAGCAAAACATGAGAAGAAAGAACGCACATATTTTACACGCGCCCATTGTATATTTCTTGAGCTACGTGTTGCTTGCTGGGAGCCAGAATGTAACAGAGTGAATTATCGGAAGTCAAGAGTATAGTTAACCCTATCACGTGACTTTCCCGAACAATAGGTTCCCGAAACTAATAAGTGTACCGACGTCCATCAACTTTTGTTTCGGGAACAAGTGAATCAGGATCCTATTTTCTAGGATTTTTTGTATCATGGCGATTTAAAAAATTTGGGAGTGTAAATCCTATATGTTTAAGTTCAGTGTGTGATTATGTAACTCACTACATCAAAAATATATCATGCATTAAACGTGTATGCGGCTGCGCCTAGAATTTTTTATTAGCAAGCTTAGACTGTCGTAGCAGTCGAAATAGATCCATATAAATAATAACATATTCATTCAATTTGAGATGATTAATTGATGTCGAACTTAAATGAATTCCTGAAAGAAAATAGTGTAGATTTGCACCAATATAAATTGATCAAAAGTTATTGAGAAGATGCAGAATAAATCAGTACCAACTGAAGATGTATTTATTTTATCGCTATTTTTAAGATTGGGGTAGGGGAGGTTCGAAATTTGATTTGTCGATAATTCTAATTAGTTTAAAATGTATTTTTAACAATCTAGGCGATACAAGTTTTCTCAAATTATTTTTGGTTTTGGTCTTTCAAATTTTCCTTAACAAATAAAGTATCGTCGTCAAACATTGTTCATACAATTTCTTGAAAAACAAAACATTATACGTAGTACAATAGGATAGAGGAAAGATGGTACCCAAGTTTGTTGGTAAGCGGCTAAATACAGTAAGATACGTGATAATCAAAGAATTTAAAAATTTATTATCTGGATGCCTCTGGACTAGCGATTCACACTCCATTTTTAACGGGGGGGGGTGTCCTCGTGGTGTAATGGTTGAAGCGATGGACTGCGGAATTGTAGTACGCGAGTTCGTACTCCAGTCGTGCTATTACGTTCACTTTCGGGCAAATACCCTTGGGAAAGGTATGAACCCCCCTATCCTCCCAGCTATGGGTTAAATAGTACCACTACTGTTCTTCTAGGAGAATGGCTTTGGCATTAAATAACCTAAAAAGAGTTGATATGCCATTAAACGAAGAAACCATCCATTTTTAACGGTATAAGCACCTATTCCAGCAGTGACTCTCTGCAAGTGAGAGTCAAAGAACGATTTTCTTCAAGAGAAAGCTATACAGCTATTGATTTGGCGAGCTAATTACCTTGATCCCAACTCATAAAAGTCTTATGGGGTTGGTTAGCAAGGAAGATCTTTAAAGTTGAATATCAATTTACTATAGTGACGATATTCAAATATTCTCTTTTCCTGGTTGTAATAAACATGGGCCCCTTATGACATTCAAATTTGCCATATAAATATGTGAAATCTTAATCAAATATACGTTTCTAAAGTTCTAAGTGTCAAGAAGTATAGACATTTGTTGAATATTTATTTTAAGTAATACGGTATAAATGCAGCGAACCATATTAAATGTTATTTTGATAGAATTATACTTCTTTTTAGCAATAAGGCATTAAGACTTCTGAAATCATCCAAAAATTTTGATATGGATATGTAGAGTTTAAAGGTATTTAGGAGTTCAGTGGCTAAGGGCAGGACTGTGTTGCCGTTAGATATCTGACTCCATATTTTGGTTATATTATTTTACCCCACGTTGACTGGCCGGCGCAATGCCTTGTCCAAAGAAAATCCCATAAGAAATATACCAAAAGAAAAGATAGAAACAGATGAGAGACGAAAACATTTCTTCCATACTTTCCTTTATTTACTTGATGAATGGACGAACCAACGTTACGTCCCAAGACGTAGCGTGGTGCCCAAAAAACCAGACAGCAAAATCGATGTTGTCGGTTCGACGTCACTACCCGAAAAAGAGATCGGTTCACAGAAAAACCTGAGTATTTATCTCTCTACACCGGCTCCAAATTCGCTACTCCAAAATCCTTCTAATTTTGGTGCTACCGCTTCCCATTGGCTACTTTACTTTTTAATATTTTTTTTTTCTGATTTTTAACCGGATGGATGCGTGGAGCCTTATGCGTGGCGACGCGTTTATACAGTTTGTATCTGGCAGCCGACGAGTCAATATCCGGTTGGGAGTTTTACTGTTAATTCCTAAATCCCCACAGATATATTGGTGTTTTGGGCTCTCAAACACCGCTCGACTCCCGCACTCTTCAGTTTGTATTCTTGGCTCAGCTCTCAGGAATGTCGGGCTGGATGCAATTTTCGACTATTTGATTCAAAGCGTCTCATAACGGATTTTTAGATTAATTAAGGATGAGGGTAGTGTAACATAATTAGGAATACAATTCTTTCTAAAAATAGAAATTGCAGTAAAATTCTTTCGAAAATCTAAATTCAAGAACGGGATTATTTCTGAAATCTAAAATTAGCAGCAATATTCTCTCTGAAAATAGAATTCGCAAAAAAATTTAAGAATGAAATTATTTAGGAAAATCAGAAAAGCAACAGAATTTTTCCGGAAAATAGAATCCGTAACAGGACACTTTTTGAAATGTATATTCGTAATACAATACTTACTGAAATTAAAGTAACAAATTTTTTTACAAAAAATCGAGTAAGCTATAGGATTATTTCTGAAAAGAAAAATTAGCTGCTAAATTCTGTATAAATATTAAATCTCTAACTCTAAGTCTAACCCTAATAATCTAACTTTTTTCTTTTTTTTCCGGAAAAAAGAATCAACAACAAAATTCTTTCTGAAAATAGAATGAATTAATGAATAAATAGATTTTCGATAATGGAATTAATTATGATTTTGAGGTTTTATGAAATGTTCCAGGAATGTATCTATATATACAATGTAAATAATTTAAACTTACATAAAAGTACGTGGTACTTCAATAAGTTTCCAGACTTTTTGTACAGGCATTTAAAATTGCCGTAGACTCTTGAAAATTCAGTATGTTATTGCTATACATCTAATGAGATGACTGACCAATTTTTATTGTTTCAGGTTTAAATGATCAGCTACAGCAGGAATTGGAATAAATAAAAAAAATATTCTCATATATATATATAGTCTTCGCCAATGGACCTGGAGACCTGGGTTCAACTCAACGTCGTGTCATACTGGGACTTTAAGAAAAGTACTTGATACCTCCTTACAATATAAGGTACGTATCGAGGGTAAAGTGGAGCAATCCAGGGAAAGGAGTAGAACCTTGGCTAACATCTCGGTGTAGTAGCTATTGAAAAAAGAGCCTCCTTGTCACCCTCGACAACGGTCGCCAACTTCACTTACTTTATATATATATATATATATATATTGAGAGAGAGAGAGAGAGAGGGAGATAATTTGGCTTTAAATAATCTAAAATGATTTATATGCCATTAAACAAAACGAATTTTGGAGGTCCCGTGGTGTAATGGTTATCGTCGTAGGAAATGGACACGGCGACACGAGTTCAAATCCTGGACGAGACTGACTGCCTACATTTCTCATAGCACTAATACCCTTGGGAAAGGTATGAATCCAAATATTCTCCCTCCAGCTATGGGTGAATAGTAGGGCAGACTGTGTTCTTCAGCCTTTGTAAAGCAACTAGTCTAGGAAAAGGAAAACTCTGAATTCAAACCTGTTAAACCCCGCTTAAAAATTGACCTTGTGTCATATCCTGCACAAGGGGTTGGTAAATATGATAAAACAAAACGAATCCAGATCAATAATTGTGTATCCTTTTATGCTCTAGAACACAGTCAGGATGACCTTCTTTATTGCACCCAAAACGCATTTCTTTACCGGAGAAGCAGTGGGCATTACTCCGTAGACTTAATTTTGCACGCAACATCTTTGTGACAAACCCATATATAAACAAATACATTTTACTAAAACTTGTTTCTTCGTATACATAAAACATTTTTTTACTAAAATATATTTCTTTGTATACATGAAACATTTGTTTTTACGAAAATATATTTTTCTGCATAGATGACACATTCTTTTTTTACTAAAATATGTCCCCCCGGGTACATGAAAAATTTTTTTATACAAAAATATTTTCTCCGAAGTCATTAAACATTATTTTTATTAAAACATGATTCCCCATATACATAAAACATTTATTTTTACTGAAACCTGTTTTTCCGTGCACATGAAACTTTTTTTCAAATAAAATATATTCCTCCGTATACATAGAATATTTTTTGCTAAAACATGTTTTTCCTTATACATGAGACATTTCTCTCAACTAAAAAAATGTTACTCCTTATATATGAAACATTATTTTTTTTAATAAAAACCTTTTCTCTCCATATAGATAAAACATTTCATTTTTACTTAGATATATTTTTCCGTCTAGATGAAATATTTCTTCTTACAAAAATATGTTTCTCCATAAACATGAAACATTTCTTTTTATTAAAATATGTTTCTCCGTCTGCATGAAACATTTTTTTTATTACTAGAACATTTATTTCCTTATACATGAAATATTCTTCTATCAATTTCATCTTGTTCGCTCTATTTAAACAGGAAATATTAGATGACAGACTTCTTTTCAAATCAGTAGCATTGTTTAATTTGCTGCCATTTTGAAAACAAATATTTTTGCGGGATTAAGATAATTTTTGCCATAAAGCAATTCCAAATAACACAGAGTTTATATTTATGAAAACATATTTTTTAAACCACCTTATCAATTGAATGACACTCATATATTAACCTTTGGGACAATTCATTAAAAGAAGGTAAAAGTGCTGGACTGTGGAACTGTATTTAGTGAGTTCGAATTCCAGTCGCGCTATTACGTTCACTTTCAGACAAATATCCTTGAGAAATGTATGAACCCCCTTATCCTTCCAGCTATGGGTTAAATAGCATCACTACTGTTTGTCTAGGGGGATGGCTTCGGTATTAACCCACGAAGGTTGATATGCCATTAAAACTACCAAACCAAACCATTCATTAGAATTTACATCGATTGAAACCGGCTCATTGGCCAAGTGTTTTGAGTGGTCGCCAATGGACCGGGAGACCGAGGTTCAATCCCAGGTCGGGTCATATCAAAGACTTTAACAATTGTACTGGATACCTACTTGCTTTACACTCAGCATTATACGGTACGTATCAAGGGTAAAATGGAACAATCCAAGGAAGGGAGTAGCGCCCCCTACACCTCAGAGTAGTAGTTATTGAAAAGGGAGCCTTCCAGTCGTTTTCGACTATGGTAGACAACTTTACTTACTTTAATCAAGTTTAAAACGAATCAAATTTAGATTTTTAAAAATCAATTTAAAATATCCTCCTGAGTTTACGGTTTTGTGGTGAACTCTATACAATGAAAATGGATTTGTGTGAAAGGGAATGAGTTTAAGAAAAAGTCTTTCTGCTTTTTTGTAAACTGCGTATTAAAAAATGAAATAGATTTATTAAAATAACAGGATAAAACATTTTAAAGTTTCTTAATGTTATATAATTGCGGAAGGATTTTTTTAAATTATCATTTTTCGTTTTGTATATCTTACCTTTCGGTTTAGTTAGACTGAGAACCTTTCGGCTTAGTGATTGGGTTAGTTAGGTGCACACATTGAGTGCAGGTGTTCACGCGCGCACGGGAAGATGTGACAATCATAGATGTCACAATAAAAACCCCAGATAGGAAAATGGGATGGGGATGTGAATGACGTCATGCCCGGAAGCGATGGGCTGAGAAATTGGGGATTTGAAAAAAAAACAGTGAGTTGAGATTTGGACTTGGACGAAGCGAGTTGATTTTCAGAGCTCGCCGAGGCGAGACTAGTTGGGGTCTACGGGATGCCCGCGTGTTGGTTGAGTCATTACTCGTATACGTATCTTGGTCCTATCTTGAAATGTTACATGTATTCTTTTAACATATTTTGGAGATAAATACAAAAAGGGAATCGAATTTTTCAGAGTTCACTTCGTCTGAGCTCCATCGTTAGTGGTTTGAATACTTTTCCTAAGGTTGATAAATTCTATCTTTCTTAAATGCATTCATTTTTCTTTATTTTTTTTAAATTTTTTTTTAACGACATGAAAATCATCGTTGGTTATTTAATGCTAAAACAACCCTTTTAGTAAAGCAGATTTGGTACTATTTAACACATACAAGGATCATAAAAAAGTTTACATACTTTTTTCGTATTGGAACTTTTATTGATAGTACACGGATGAAAATCTAGTCCTCTTCGAAGTTATCTCCTCCGGCTGCGATGCACTTGTTTTACCGTTCGAACAACTTCTGGAAGGCCCTATGTAAGTCCTTTTGTGTGAACTTGTCATTGACCTTCGTCACAGCCTCTTTCATCTCCTCAAATGTCTCATAACGACAGCCTCTGAGCTTAGGAAATAACCAAAAGTCACAAAGAGGAAGGTATGGACAATAGGGAGGGTGAGGAACTGTCAGATTTCACTTCGTCTGAGCTCCATCGTTAGTGGTTTGAATACTTTTCCTAAGGTTGATAAATTCTATCTTTCTTAAATGCATGCACTTTTCTTTCTTTCTTTCTTTATTTTTTTTTTAACGACATGAAAATCATCGATGGTTATTTAATGCTAAAACCATCCTTTTAGTAAAGCAGGTTTGGTACTATTTAACACATACGAGGATCATTAAATAAGTGTCCATATTTTTTTCGTATGGGCACTTTTATTGATAATATGCACATGAAACTCTAGTACCCTTCGAAGTAATCTACTCCGGCTGCAATGCACTTGTACAGTTACAACAACTTCTGGAAGGCCCCATGGAAATACTCTTGTGTGATCGTCTCAATGACCTTCGTCCCTGCCTCTTTCATCCCTTCAATTGTCTCATAACGACAGCTTCTGAATGATACTGAACATATATACAAAACAAGCTTAACGTAAATCTAATTTTAGAGAAGGGTATTTTGCTGAGATACTCAGTTGTTCAGTGTAGAATGGTATGACCCAGTTCATTACTTCAAACATTCAATACAAACTTTAAGGGGTACAGTTTATTGCTCAATGTCATGAGAAAGCTTGAGTTAAGCAATTCATTATGAGAGAAAAATAAATTGGGGAACCGTTATTTGATGTAAAAGAGGCACGCGTCGTTTTATTCAGTTTTAAATACCGACTAATTCTAACTGACCTTGTCAACTTATACTAAGATATATACAATGAAATAATATTTTTTCCTGAAAGATGTAAAATTTTTTAGACTGGTATATTATTCGTTTGGATGAAATTTTCTTCGGGCACTGCTGAAAGCAGTTATTTTTTGGCAAAGATAAAAAGATCTGGGACAATGGAATAATGGATTTTCATTACAAATAGCAGAAAGTCATCGAACAATTAGGTAAACATAGCGAAGGCAGTAAAAATTTCTCTTGTACTTTGTGAAAAAACGGCTCATCCAATTCCAGCTAGAATGTCAGGCCTAGTTTTAGTTAATAAGGAAAGAACATCTCATCTTGGGGATTTCACCGTTCTTGCTGACCACAGCGTGAAGATAAAAGCTAAAAGACTCATAAATACTTCGATCACGCCAAGGAACAGAAAAAAAAGGTTTGTATCACGAAGACGACGATGATACCAATCATAAACTCTTCTGAAATATGAGTACATTATATTTAGTGTGATTGGCATGGTGCCCAGGGGCTTGGGAAAAAAAGACTGAAGAAGATGGAAAATCTGAGGGAGAACCGATACCATATAGACTACTGCATTGTTTAAATGTGCTTCAATACTCAGAAGAGACCAAGAGATCTGAAAAGACTTGCGGTCAGTCAGATTTCAACGATAAACAACTATTTTCAACTGCTGTGAGAAACAATTAGTAAGCGAAATCTTACGCGAGAAAACGTAGACGTGTATAAGAAAGAGAAACCTTAAGAGAGAAACTGATACTCTCCAAATAGCAGCACAAAACTAAGGACTAAGCATATCAAAGAAAGAATAGATAAGACGCAACAAAACAGCAGATATAGGTTATGTGGTGATAGAGACGAAACGATAAACCACATAATAAGCGAATGCAGCAAATTAGCACAGAAAGAGCATATGACTAGACACGACTGAGTGTTGTGCCAGAGATTTAAGTTTGACCATATGAACTAATGGTATATACACAACCACATGTCTGTCCTGGATAATGAAATGCAAAAACTTATCGAGGATTTTGAGATAAAATGGATCCCTTAATCTCGGCCAGACGACCAGACCTTATAATAATCAAGAAAAAAAAGAGTTCATGCAAAATTGTGAACTTTGTTGTACTGGCTGACCTCAGAATAAAATTGAAAGAAAGTGGAAAAAAAGATAAGTACCTCGACCTTGCTAGGGAATTGAAAAAAACTGTGGAACACGAAAGTGACGGTTATAGTAATTGTAATTGTCGCTCTTGGTACAGTCACCAACAGATTAGTAAAAGGACGAGAGGAATTGGAAATAAGAAGATGTATGAAGACCATGCAAATCACAGCATTATTGAGATTGGCCAGAATACTGTGAAGAATCCTGGAGACTTAAAGAAAATTGACTAACCGTAGTGGCAAAAACTATTATGGAGTAAAATAATAATATTTCGGCTCGGTTTAGTTTTATAGTACATCTGCCATTGTAAGTTATTTAATGTCAATTTTTTTTATACATAGATATTAAATATTTGATTTCGAAACACATTTTGTAGATAAAATTTTAAAATGTGCCTGGGAGCATTTTTTCTCACAGTTAAACAATTTCACTTATTTCAATCTAATACGAATTATCTTATTTAAAATTAATCATTTGTTTGGACATAATTTTATGTTTTCAAGTATTGGTATGTATAACGAACAATACAATTGAACATCTGCTATTTGTTTACAGACAGTTCTATTTCAAACAATTCAGTTTAGTCTAAGTACACACTTTGTCAAGGAGATCTATTTTTCTCATAGATAGTAATATTTTAAAGGCAAAAATTAAATTTAAAAAAATCTCACAATGTTTTCTGTTTAATTAAGTTTTACCTACAGATATATATATATATATATATATATATATATATGTGTGTGTGTGTGTGTGTGTGTGTGTATGCGCGAACAAAAATCATTACACACATATGTTCGTTTGAGTAACAATCGGTAAGCTGTGGTATCTTTGTTTAATGGCATGTCAAACATCGTAGGTTATTTAATGCCAAAGCCATCATGGTAGAATGACAGCAATAGTAGGATTTAACACATTGCTGGGGTGGGGAACAAATATGCATGTAACATTTGTTCAACAATTATGTACTTTAAAAATGAATAATTTCTTATTAACAAAAATAATATAAAAATTTTAAAAAATATTACATATAAAAATACGAATTCTGCAAATATTTTTGTACACAAAAGTCAGTAGGTCACGATGATATATATGTTTCTATTTACATATGAAAGATGAATTCTAATTGGAATTCCATTGTAATATTCGTTTAATCAAGCATTTGTATGATAAGAAGATTAAGATCAGCGCGTAGGCAGACCCCATATTATCATTCTGTTGCAAATAGGAGAGATGTTGATTCATTTTCTCAGTATATTATCGTATTGCTCTAATAAAACGAACAATTTTCTATGCCGTTTTTCTACGTTACGGTTGCCTACATACATATTAAAGATATAGATGAATAGATACGAATATATATATATATATATATATATATATATATATGTATATATATATATATATATATTTAAGAAACGGTTACTGTAAACGCGTAATAACATCAACGGCCGAAAGTGAACGCGTTTTTTTGTTTTTTGTTTTTTGTTTTTTAAATCACAAACTGAACTCAGAAAATGAAGATTAACGTCCAATGTAGTCTCTGCATTTAATTGATCTGGCGTATATATATATATATATATATATATATATATATATATATATATATATATATGACTCTCTTAATACCCTGTCCGGTGGCAAAAGCGGCTTGGTAGTGCCAGGAGTGGCACTACCGCCTTGAGCTACCAAAACTGTGTTATCACCCCTGCTTTGCGGCTGATGAGGACATGGTATCGCACGTGCTTTCACACGTTGTATGATGAAAAAAAAAAGTATATATATATATATATATATGGAAGTAAATAAGAAAATAAATCCGATAGTATGAAGAAAAGTTTGAAAACAATCCAAAATTTGATGAATTTATTATGAAAGTCGATATTTAACCTTCTTTCAGGACTTTAACTTCATGAAAAATCATGTTAAAGTAGCGATTGATGTTTGATGAAATAACAGGAAAAAATGTGTGTGTGTGTGTGTGTGTGTGTTTGCTTGTGTGTGTGTGTGTGTGTGTGTGTGTGAAAAGAAATAGAAAGCTAGAAAGAGTGACTTAAATAGGAAAAGAATATATCGATATATAGATAGATAGATTGATAGAGAGATAGACTCAGATAGAGTGATAGATCAATATATCAGAAGAAATTAACAGACAGATTTATAAGTAGATAGATATGAGGAGAATAATGTTGCATATCAACTCGTAGCCATAATGATATCAATCATTAACGCAATACAATACACATATTCACATACAAATACACTGGCGGAAACAGGTGAACTCTGTTGTTCAGGTTCGAACGGTTTTATTAATTTCTGGCTTCTGTTCTTCGACACGATGAGTGAGACACAATTCTTAAAAGACTTTCGTAATCATACTATGCTAACCCCATACTATCTGACCCCAAACTTTGGCACATCTCGTGGTGTTTAAGATCTCGGTCGGTAGGGATCCGAAAAAAACCAACTACATCTTCAACGGCCCAATCTCAACTTCAACACAATGGCAGAGAACTCAATTCTCTCTGGCCCTATGGCAGAAAACTCAACTGTCTCCCTGCATGACCCAATGTCAACCTTCAACTGACTGTTTTTCAAAATCCTCAAATTCTCAGGACCATCTCTTCCGGGCATGACGTCATCCACACTCAAGCTTCATTTCCTATCTGGGGTTTATTATGACAATTGTGATTGTCATATCCTTTTCGCGCAAGCGTAAAACTGTATCCAACGATTGTGCACCCGAACTAAGAGCCGAATAGTTCAAAGCCCAACCAAACAGAATGATGAAATTTAATTAAGGAAAAATGATTAATATAAAAAAAATCATTCTTTAATAATATAACAATAAAATTGATAGAAAATCAGATAGACGGATAGTGACAACACTTTTTTTTAGCTCACAGATGTTTATATATTTTTGATTACAGAAGATCCTTTTGTTGACTCCTGCATCCGTTGAAGACATATTCCTCATCGTATAAATGTCAGAAAAATGTTTCAAGCCCCTTTGATATTCTACATGTGTCATCTCTTAGAAAATAGTGAAAATATCAAATACTTAGCAAGATTCCCGCGTGCAAACTATTGTATTGATTTTTAAACACCGTGTAATTTTACAATTCATCATCATCATCATGTCGTGCCGCCAGCACGGATATCCCTGACCATCTTTCGCCTCTTCTCCCTGTCGTTTATCGCCTCTGGCAGGTCTTCAGGGCTACATCCCGTATCCTCACATAGCTGCTGAATGTATGTTCGAGCTGGTCGTCCTGCTTTTGCCTGGCCATATGTGGGGGTCCACAGGAGTACATCAGCTCGTCCCTGCTTCTCCAGCAGTGTCCCGCATGTCTGGTTCGTCTAACTTGGATAGTTTTAGTGATGGGAGGCAGGTGGCCGTATAGTTGGTGCCATGTGGGGTGTTGCTTCCAGGGCTTGTTCACTATTGCTCGCAGCATTCTTGTGTAATTGCCGTCTAGCTTCTTCTCCAGGTGTTTAGTTAACGTCCAAGTAGTGCACCCATACAACAGTATTGTTATGATTGCTGCCTGGAAGAAACTGCGTTTTATTTTATCGGTCAGGTCTGGTTTCAATATGATCAATAGTCTATCGATAGCTGTCCATGTTTTAGTTAACTGCGTGTCGATGTCCATTTCAGTTGATGAGACGCTGTTTCCTAGGTAGGTGAATTTGTCTACTAGTTTCAGAGGGGTTCCGTCTAGTGTGAAGATGTCACCTATTTGATTATAGCACATGTATTCCGTTTTGTGTGCATTGACATGGAGACCAATGCCCGGGGCTGCTCGTTCCAAACTATGCAGTAGTGTTTCGGCTTGGTTGGGTGTATTTGCCATTATCGTTATGTCATCGGCGTAGTCGGCGTCGATAATTTTACAATTAATTCATCCTTAAACCATAAAAGATTTTCTTTTATTTTTTGACAAGTACATATCAATACAATTTACGAAATTTTCTCTCTCGGGTAGTGTAAGGTAGCTATCAACCAATTTCTAATGAGTTCTGTTTTAAACGTATTCTAAGGTCATCTTTAAAGAAAAAAGAAGCAAGAATGAATTTCTGATTACTCCCGTATGGCTGTTTTTATTAAAGAGAATTTCAGCTGTGGGCTCTAGAATACGCTAATTTTTTCAACCGAGAGGTATGATCGTCAAACGAGTATCCTGGATAAGACACTGAACCATCTGGTGGTGACACTCCAGTCCCGTAGCTTTGAATAATATGGAGTACCTCTTCATTGCCAATACTCCTTGGAAAACATTGACTCGGTATGGTAATGCCAATTAAGGTTTCATCTTTTTGTAAAAAAATTATTGGTGTTAAATAGTATTACTTGAAACAATTTAACATTGTACATACAAATAATTTCAAATGCTACCCACAAACTGTTCACTTAAAAAATCATACATATGTATAAAAAGGATTTGGTATTAAATAGCTAGTAAGAGTTGAAGTGCCATTTAAAGAAAATCACATAAACTTCACTTTTAGCTTATCTGGAACGACGAATGAGTATGACACTATGCAAAATGCAATATGCAATTTTGATGCTTGTCACTCACTATCACGATATCGATAGCACTAATACCCTTGGGGAAGGTATGAATTCAATTATTCTCCTTCCAGCTATGGGTAAATAGTAGGACAGACTAGGTTCTTCAGCCTTGGTTAGGCAACTAGTCTAGGAGAAGGAAAACTCTGAATTCAAACCTGTTAAACTCTGGTTAAAAATTGACCTTGTGTCATATCCTGCCCGAGCGGAGAGGTTGGTAAATAGTATCACGATATCGATGGCAGGTAATGATATGGTCATTTTCTCAATTCCGTTTTGTCAATGTTCTGCTATGTTCTTGAGAACAATTAAAGTGTTCTGTCGAGGCTACCGATAAAGAAAGGCATTTTCCCTCGAACACCATGAAGCTAGATTATTTTAAAAAAATGATACCTTTGACCTTGATACCACCAAAAACTTGAAATCATGGAGATAATTAAAAACTTACACTTTCATCCCCTTCGAGAAACACTTATGTTCCTTTTTTACGACTTATTAGAATGAGCTTACTTCCCTAACTTGTATAGCTCTCCATCATATACTACTATACACCCATATTTCGATTCATATACATATACTCAATCTATGGTTCCACACATCCATACATATACTCTGGAGGGGGGTGTCCTCGTGGTGTAATGGTTAAAGCGAATGACTGCGGAATAGTAGTACGCGAGTTCATACTCCAGTCGCGCTATTACGTTCACTTTCGAACAAATACCCTTGGGAAAGGTATGAACCCCCTTATCCTCCCAGCTATGGGTTAAATAGTACCACTACTGTTCTTCTAGGAGAATGGCTTCGGCATTAAATAACCTACAAAGAGTTGATATGCCATAAAACAAAGAAACAAACCAAACCATATACTCTGGCCCGAAGTGGTCGGGTCCAATTTGTGGGTAAAAAATACTGTTGGACCATTTAACTGAGTACAAACAAATGACTGATGTTAAACTGAATTGAAAGTCTTATAGACCTATAAGTAAAACCATTTAACTGTGTGCGAATAAATGTATTGTGGTTAGAAAGCAATCCTTGAAACTATTTAACTGTATGCAAATAAATAAATTCTGATTTTTTTAAATGTTATTTACATACAATTTGTTTAAAAATAACACACACACACACATATATATATATATATATATATATATATATATATATATATATATATATATATGCACTATTGCCATAATGCACATATATATGCATTATAGCAATAATATATATATATATATATATATATATATATATGCATTATTTCATCTAAATATAAAAACTTATGAGCAGAAAAGCTTTAAATGTCACTCTCGTGCAACAAGTAAGGTTAATAAATAACTATTCCCTAGGCTTGAATGACTGCTAATTGTTGAGAAATAAGCCTATTTACTTCGTTACTATAATAAATCACTATAATAAATGATGTGTCATCCTCAATAAAAATAAAACTGTCATTCATATCTCAGAATTTTGGAGGTGAAGTAACAATTCCATTTTGCTTTTGCTAACAGATTAAATGAGGAATGTTATGTGTTAAGCTATTTCATTAAGAACAGCACACATTTTAATTAGATTATCTTTTAAGCGCATCTTAAGAAATTAACTTATCAAAATTGACGTTTTTAAACTTCCTTACATGGTTTGGATTGTTTGTCAAATGATATATTAGTGGTTTATTTTCTGCTGAAACCATCCTTCTTGAAGAAGAGCAGAGCAACTATTTAACTTATCGCTGGTTGCAAAAGGAGGTTCAAGGTTTCCAAGGTGATGAGACCGGAAGTTGATGTAATAGCAAAGACCAGGTCAATAAATCCCAAAAATCATTAGCCCAGGTGGCTGAGGCTGTTGAATACACCAACTGTATCTCTGCAGAGGGGCAAGACTTACCCAACCAGTGTTCTGTATTTGACATTATTAAATTTGATAGTGAGGTTCCAGAAATGATGGAGCTTTGGGGAATGCAGAGTACATCTTCATTGCCATTGCTCCCAGATCCACTCTGGCCAGGAATGGTAGCACCTGATCGGGTCCTATGTATGGGGCAAATTGAACTAAACTGTACTTACACTAAAATGAATTGTTTGAAATAGAAATGTTTTAATATTTAAACCGTGTGCTTATACTAAACTGAATTGTTTGAAATAGAACTGTTTTCGGCATTGAACCTGTGCACTTACTGAATTGTTTGAAATAAAACTGTTGAATAAACTGAATAGCTTGAAGTATAAATGTTTTTAAAATTTAAACTACGTACTTATGCTAAACTGAATTGTTTGAAATAAAACTGTTTTGACATTTAACCTGAGTACTTATGTCAAACTGAATTGTTTGAAATAGAACAGTTTATATGAATCAAATGGATTAGGCAATGGTTCATGCGCAACAAAACCAAACCAAACCAAACCAAACCAAAACTTCATAAAAATAAAAATTCAAATTTATAAAATTAGATTGATTCAAATTATTTAAAATTTAGTTTTAAAAAAGCATCGACAAGGGAAATAGCCCAATAGGAAAAAAGTATTACGTTATCTCTCGTTTTTCATAAATCGTTTAAAATAAGTTCATTTTCCAGAGATTACTAATCAATTTTTGTTGCAATAAACAACACTTTCGTTTACTATTTTGAAGAAAATTGAAAATGCAACTCAGACGCAAAAAGTTGTGATATTTATAAAAAATGATTAATGTAAGGTAGCTTGTGCCTTCCACAACCACAGACAGTGAAGTTGGTGCTTGGCCGTATGACTGTAAATAAGGAGTCAATCACGAGAAATCTAGTGGCAGGTATTAGAAAGTTTCAAACTTGAGGATTTGAAAAAAGAAAGAACGTGTCAATCAATTAGTTAGTAACCTGGAGAAAACAAAGACTGACTTAAATTTAAAAGCTAGCGAATCCTGGGGCAGGGGCTAGAATTTAGTAATACTTTCCTCGACCCAACAATATCACACCTGTCTTTCTGATTTAATTACGTTCTTGAGCAAGGTCGCAACTTAATTTTAAAGTGAGCGGCATTTTTCTTTGACAACTTGTCAAATATATTTTTTTAATTGAGAATAGTGGAGAAACTAATGTGATTCAATATCTTGAGGTGGCCTCGTTCCAGTCTCGCGAAAGCAAAGCGAAAAAGAAGCGGTTCACGTAAAATCCGTATGTTGCCCCTGTGTGTACATCTCAGCCATCTTTGACTCTCTCCTTCTCTCTACCTTTACGTCCATTTCGGGCAAGAAAGAGAGAATAAAAGAAGCAGATTTTCTTCTTATACTTCAGCGTTTTTATCTTTCTTTACTCTATGCAACAGTTTATAGTAGTCAATTGATTTCTTAAGTAAAAACAACATTATGCGACAACAAATATCTCCATTGTCAAAATATTCAGATCAAACTTTGTAAATCATTTGAATTAACTTGGCGATGCCAGTTAAAAAGTTCATCCAAAAAGTTCTAAGCTTAACCCAGATTTTAGATCTCTTGCTCCTCTCACTCCATTCTATGGGCATAGAAATCTAAATTACTTTTTTTTTTTATCGTATTATCCGTAGTAGTGAGTTACCACAACAAACTTGCTCAGCTATGACTCTCCTTATTTTAACCATCCCTTTATGTAAAGTATTTGAGATGTTTAATTTGTAAATCAAAATGTTTGCCCAGTCGGCTGGGGCTGTAGAATACACCGACCGCTTTTCTGCAGAGGGGTAAGACCCCACCCGAACGAGTGTCCTAGATATGACTCTAAACAATCTGATGGTACTATTTACCAACCCCTCCGCTCGGGCAGGATATGACACAAGGTCAATTTTTAAGCGGAGTTTAACAGGTTTGAATTCAGAGTTTTCCTTCTCCTAGACTAGTTGCCTCACCAAGGCTGAAGAACCTAGTCCGTCCTACTATTTACCCATAGCTGGAGGGAGAATAAGGGGGTTCATACCTTTCCCAAGGGTATTTGCCCGAAAGTGAACGTAATAGCGCGACTGGAGTACGAACTCGCGTACTACGATTCCGCAGTGCATCGCTTTAACCATTACACCACGAGGACACTTAAACAATCTGATGGTGAGGTCCCAGCAGTGCTGGAGCTTTGGGGAATGCGGAGTACCCTTTCATTGTCATCGCTCCCAGGTCCACTCTTGTCCGTAGCGGTAGCACCTTATAGGGCCCTATCTATGGTTTAAATAGATCTAACAGCATACTTCTACTAAAATGAATTGTTTGAGTAAACTGAATAGCTTGAAATAGAAATGTCTTTGACAATTAAACCCTACTTACATTTAAACTGCATGCTTATACTTAACTGAATTAATTTGAAATAGAACTGTTTTTCGACATTAAAACCGTATTTACACTTAACCGAATTGTTACATATAACTGCTTGAAAAGTTTGAAATGGAAATGTTTTTGACAATTAAACTGTGTACCTATGCTAAAGTGAATTGTTTTAAATAGAACAGATTATTTACTTAAAAATGGATTTGGCGTTAAATAACCTACAAATATGCCATAAAACCCACCAAACCAAACAAAGGTTGCTATGCTATAAAATCAGAACAAACAAACAATTCTTTACATGTCTTGTAGTTGCTACCCTTCAGAACATTTCTCTATTCAGACTTCAGTGGTGGACGGCTTTTATTCCACTGTCCATGTCTTGAAATATCTCACTTCAGTTAATGTATTTTCTTCGTTATGTCAACCATTCTCATGCGTCTTTAACAAATATTTCCGATGAATTACTACTAGTTCTGGACAGTATATTGGATCCATGCAAGGTCAACATTAATGCTGTTACCTTCCCACCTGCCGGAGGGTGGTAAAAGAAACTTTCAGCTCCAATAACATTCCCTGAGGCGTGTCAGGTATAAAAAAAATTGATCCTCTCAAAAGGTCACTATCAATTTCTGGTGCATGCAATGCCTATTTAGAGCAATGGTAAAGTTTAGGTCGTGAGGAGACGGCTTCCGGGACAAGATATTTAAAACTTGTCTCTTCGAAACTAACAAAACGAGTTTGGTTATAATTGTTGTTGCAATGTGTGGCTTCCATCAACTACTAAAACCTTTTTGTGTTATTTAATATCTTTTAGATTGTTACAGGCGATGATAAGTGCTTATGTAGCATTGTAAGCGAATGGTACAGGGTTCAAATAGATTATTTAATGAAAAAAATTGAGTTGAGAAAATTATGAGTGGAAATTATAATGGGCTTCCTTTGTAGAATGTTCTTCGTTAAGCCTATAAATTAGTATAAAAGTTTATTCCTTTCTTTCTTTCTAACTTACATTCCTCACTTTCTTTCTTTCTTTCTTACATTTCTATCTTTTTTCTTTTTTTCTTTCTTTCTAACTTATATTTCTTTCTTTCTTTCATTCTTTCTTTCTTTCTTTCTAATTTACATTTCTTTCTTTCTTTCTTTCTTTCTTTCTTGCTTATATTTCTTTCTTTCTTTCTTTCTTTCTAACTTATATTTCTTTCTTTCTTTCTTTCTTTCTAACTTACATTTCTCTCTTTCTTTCTTTCTTTCTTTCTTACATTTCTATCTTTTTTCTTCTTTCTTTCTTTCTAACTTATATTTCTTTCTTTCTTTCTTTCTTTCTTTCTTTCTAACTTATATTTCTTTCTTTCTTTCTTTCTTTCTAACTTACATTTCTCTCTTTCTTTCTTTCTTTCTTTCTTACATTTCTATCTTTTTTTCTTCTTTCTTTCTTTCTAACTTATATTTCTTTCTTTCTTTCTTTCTTTCATTCTTTCTTTCTTTCTTTCTAATTTACATTTCTTTCTTTTTTTTTTACTTTCTAACTTATGTTTCTTTCTTTCTTTCTTTCTTTCTTTCTTTCCTAACTTGTCTTTCTTTTTTTTCTTTCCTTCTTTCTTTCTAACTTACATTTCTTTCTTTATTCTTTCTTTCTTTCTTTCTTTCATTCTAACTTACATTTTTCTTTCTTTCATTCATTCTTTTTTACATTTCTTTCTTTCTTTCTTTCTTTCTTTCTTTTTGATATTCTTTCTTTCTTGCTTTTAAACAGATTTTTCTTTCTTTTCTATCTTACTTACATTCAAACTGAATTTTTCTTTCTTTTTTTCTTGCATCTATTTATTTATTTATTCCTTGAGTTTTTCTTTCTTTCTTTCTTTCTTTCTTTCTTTCTTTCTTTCTGTCTTTCTTTCTTTCTTTTTGTTAATATCTTTCATTCATCCCCTCGTACCTTCGTTTAATTCTTTATCCTTTCATTTTTCTAACTTTTTAAAAAATATTTTCTTTCAGTATTTTCTTCCAACTTAATTATTATTTTTTCATTCTTTCTTTAATTTTCTTCTTCCTTTTCATTTCTTTTATGCTTTTATTCTTTATTACTTTTTACAATTGTTATGAGAAACGATGTTGGCGTTTTCCATTTGCCATCATGACTGATAACACAAACTCATTCCAAAGACAAGAAGATGATTCAATTGCAAACTCTGAGTAAATGATTAGATGTCTAGATCGATACGCGCACGACATACAAAATTAAGGGGCGTACCAAAAATGATCCGACCCCATCCACATACCGTACACTGGTGAAAAGTAATTATCATCCTCCAGGAAATCCATTTTTTTTATGTGTATCTACATATAGATCTATGTTTAGATAGCGTAGATAAAGAGTAAGCGGCGTTTGACGACTGTAAGTATCTGGGCTGGGCGATCATTAGACTAAGCTTGTTGTCTGATAGTCGCACGGGCGCAAAACTATGACACCCATTGCCGTGGTATCAATTCAACTTTATTGTACAGTCGGATGGGGCTGTAGAATACACCGATTACTTCCCTGCAGAGGAGTAAGACCCGCAACGAGTGTCCTGGATATCACACGAAGCAATCTGATGGTAAGGCTCAAGTAATTCTGGAGCTTTTGGGAATGAGGAGTACCCTTTGATTGCCATCGCTCCCACGTCCACTCTGGCCCAGGGTGGTAGTAGCTGATAGGGCCTTATCTATGGGTGAAATAGAACTAAACCACGTACTTATGCTAAACCGAATTCTTTGATATAGAACTGTTTTTGACGTTTAAAGTGTGTACTGATACTAAACTGAATTGTTTGAAATAGAACTATTTGACTAAAGTGAATAGCTTGAAATAGCAATGTTTTTGAGAAATAAGCAGTGTACTAATGTATACCTTTCCCAAAACCATGAGAGCAATATAAAATGCAACCAGGCATATCCAGGATTTGAACTCAGATCACCGTTCCCATTTATTGTGACGGTAATATATATATATATATATATATATATAAGTTGTGAAATGGTACATGTCTACATGAACAGAGTGATAGGTAGATTTTAGAATCTTATAGATATATAGATTGGTTGGTTGGTTGGTTGGTCGGTTTTTATGGGATATCAAACTTTCTAAGTTATTCAATGCCAAAACCTATTTATACAAATACCAAATATATGATTTGTAAACGAATCGATTGTAGGTAATATTTTAGACATGTCAGAGCTTGTTCGTTTGTACACAGTTAAATGCACTGATAATATACACAGATAAATGGTTAGAACAACGATACTTATGCATCTATGTTACCGCAAAAAAAAAAGCCGAACTTTCCCGAGCGTTTCCGGGCCGATAACGGAAAGAATCGGAATATTCCGGAACGAAATTAAAGCAACCAGACGATAAAATAAGTCAACCAATTTGTTGAAAAAACGCATGAAGACCAAAAAAAAAAAAAAAAAAAAAAAAAAAGACAATTTTTCATGGATAATTTTACTAACCTTTCAGGAGAAAAAGAATAAATCAACAGTCAATGTATGGTAATTTTCAATATGAAAAAATAGTTTGAATTTTTATTTTATCTATTTTGGGGGTGTATAATTTTTTTGTTTTTTTAAATAATGTTTTTTGTATTTAGGCACTTATTGTACCGTGCCGAAGCAATAACGTGTTAATTTAGAAATCCCTTCTCACCAGGGAGAGGGGGGAGTGTTTTGTAACTATTCTATACTTTCACCTAACAATTTAATAATAATCCAGGTCCTGCGTTTGGGGTTACGGCATCTCCAGGCATAACTTTTCCTCGTTTTTTTTTTTTTTTTTTGGTGGCAAGGATGCTCACATGCCCGGCGACTTATAATTTTGCGAATAAGTTTTGTTTTTTTTCTTGGAAGAATTGTATCACTATTTCTGTACATTGTAGATTTTCGCTTAGCTGCGATAAATTCATGTTACCCTTGTTTGTAACTTAGTAAACAAATTGATTGAATTATTTTATCTTAGATTTGATTAGCTAGGCGTTTCGGCATATTCCGATTGTTTCCGGAAACGCTCGGGAAAGTTCGGCTTTTTTTGCGGTAACATAGATGCATAAATACCGGATCAACATTATTCACTCCTCCGACTTTTATGAATAAAGCTGTAATTCCTCAACTGTCCACTGAAAGTGCAGGACCATTTTTCACAAATGACAAAATAATAGTTCGGTTTAGTTTTGTTTATTTGTTTAGTTGTATATCAATATTCGTGAGTTATCTGATACTGAAGCCATTCTTGTTGAAGGAATATGATGGTAACATTTATCTGATAGTTTGGGCATAAGACAATTCATTCTTTTTCCAATGCCTTAAGACAGAAAGCGAATGGAGTAAAACAGCTTCACTGTTCCGTGATTTAATCACAACCCGACAAGAATTCCCTCTTGAAACGATAGTTTTGAATGAATGGTGTTACGACCAGGGTTTCGCTGAGACTGCGATAACTAGCACGTAACGAGAATAATATATATATATATATATATATATATATATATATATATATATATATATATAGTGCAATTAAATGGAGACTCAAACTCGGTTAAGCCGTCATAATAAATTTATTTCGGCGGAGAATATTGTTGGTATATTCTCCGTCTCGTCGGATGACTTTTTACATGCTCTGTATTGTCCCAGAGATATGATGCGAATGAGGAGTTACAGTTCGTATTCAGAAGATAAATAGGAAAATTAAAGAAATTAAAAAATAAATTAAAAATCAAAAAACAAGGATAGAGATAAGAATAAAACAAAAATAAAAAACATAAAAATAAAAAACAAAAAACCATTCGTTCCTAGGCGCGAGCAGAGGGTGTGAACATATTATATGTTAGAACGATTAAAAAACAGGAGTGGAATTAATCTACTGGTCAGTCTCTTTGATTCTATGTTCTGCCTGTGTGTTCTACTACTTGGCAGGTGTGCTATTCTAAACAGACTCAGATCGTTTAACTAATGGCTATCTCATATATGATATATATTTATTTCTGATATGTCTGTTAATCAGCCCAGCTGTTGTCATCTTAGGTGTTTCTCTAGTTTCAATTAGGATCGAGATACATGAACCAGATAAGGTGGGGACATTCATTATAGTCGTCAAGTGTATTTCTTTAGAATGCCCATGGTTCGATAAAAAAGGCGAACTATTGGAAGGGAATTTCTCCAATCGAAGACTCTTGGTAAATCACAGAGGAATAAGCGGCAAGCACTCACAAAACCAACATAACACAATTTGATGGTTCAACAATAAAAATTATTACAAAATTTACAATGTAATTAGGGGAAAATAAGATTAAAAAAAGGTTTAATAACAAAAGAGGATGAAAAAGTAACGATAATATATATATCTAAAATCCGAGACGCATCACAACTCAAATAGATTTGTAAGGTAGACACATAAAGGCAAAAGAAATATGAAACTCACTGAGGGTTTAGGGCTTGTTAATAATCTCATCTTCTTTCGTTTTTTTCTTTTGTTAGAGACGATTCAGCTTGAACATAAGTAAGTGCCACAAGGAGTTGTCCGGTTTCTGTTATCCGTTTCTTGGTCACATTTTGGGTGGACTGTGACGAAGGCCTGTAGACTTCTGAATAGGTGTTAGTGCCTTGAAGTCAGGACTGCAACTAAAATTGTCACTTTGCGAGTGCGTCACAAAAAAGGGTCTCTCCACTGGTTCATAGTGCTGGCACGTGACTGGTAAGGTCTCCCAAAGTTCACTCCAAGATTTCAAGGCTAGTAGCGATGGGCAAATGGGGAAAGAGGTTTGACTTGCAAGTCCATTCCTTGCCGTATTTTTTATTTTTATTTTCTCTTTCTCTTTTACCCTAGTGAACTATCGAGCAAATCATGCGTGAGGAGAAAGGATAGGCTTGGCGCCTCTTCTTCTCCACTTCTTTATTTTTCGTCTCGGAATAATAAGGACAAATGAAACACATTTGTAGTATACATGAAAAATATATTTCTCATTATTAATCTATTTTCTACCCCACGTAACAATAGTCAGTTATGTCCACAACAAAATTTTATTTCACAGTCAAACAATAAAACGCAAACCAATTAACCAATCACTTCAACTTTATTATCGATAATTGCGTTTAAGTGTATTTGATAGTTTCTGGAAATACCACTACACACACTAACGGGTAATTTGGTCCATTCTTCTCTGATACCAGCTTCTAGCAATGTTTTATACAAATTCATAAGACTTCTGCCTCCTAATTTTTTAAAGATAGACTCATAGATGTTAAATGGCGGTTAGATGTGGACTTTTTGATGGGTACACCAATAGCTAAATTTTTGCTGTCTATGAATTTCGTAGCAATTTCTACCATGTCTATTGGTTCATAGTTGTGTTCGAAATTCCAGAGAGACCCCAAAGATAATTTTCATGTAAATTACTTTGTGTTATGATACAGAATACCGAAACACAATTCTTAAAATGATAGGAATATGTAGATTACCAATCACTTTACTTGTACGCATCAACTAGCTTGTCAATTTCAGCAGTTTCCACATGGTTACAGAAAGAATGGGTTTTATAGAATCATACTTTTAAGTATGAATCGGTCTCCAGTTGTTGAGTCGCAATTCGGCCAGTCGTGTTTGATCTTGGCACAGATCTGGCCGGGTGTGCCTCGGCTCTGAATATTTCCTCCGGTCGCAGGGGGCCATCCCCCAGGCTTTCTTGGGGTGTTAGGTTAATTGCCTGGTGCCTGAGGCGCCCCTATTCAGAGGAATGCCGATGGAGCCGAAGTTATTTTTGGCAATGCTGGACGCGTGTGGGCTGCGTCCCTGCGTCCGGACCCACCTTAAAAAGGCCTTGTGCCATACTCGCTCGTTCGGTGGGGCGTGTGAGAAATACCAAGAATGAGTTATATTACTACGTGGTACATATATTGTCTTCATCAGAACCTTGTAACATCAAGTTGATACTATTTCATTTCCAAAGGGTGATTTTATTAATTGACAAAATCAAGAAAAAAAATCACAGTTGCTATAAAGCTATAAAAATTCCTGATTTACATAAACGGATGGATGTGAATGATTTCAGGCAGTAGCAATTATTAGAAAAATCTATCTCCATAAATAAAATAAATCAAAACGTTTAAAGAACTTACGTATTATTCAATACTAAGGAACAAACTGTCCATAGCAAATTCAGTAAGAAAATGAAAATATACGCATTTCCTTTGAAAATATAAACCTACTCAGTAAAGGTGAAAAATGTTGACAACAACTGCATATATATATATATATATATATAGGTAATATTCGGTCTGGTTAAACCAGAACTTGGAGTAATTCCCTCACGACAAGAAAATCATTCAAGAGCTGAACATTTAAATTTTCCTGGTAGAGAGCTCAATGTAATTTATTACAGAGCAATATTTCTTTAAGAAAAAACCAAAGACCGGTTAATTCAGGATTATAAATTTATTTCCATCCCGTATTTTCAGTTTCTGGTGTGAACCAAAAACATGAAGAAAAAATCAATACAGGACTTCTTCAGACCCAATGGATAATTAATTAAAATTAAAATTAAAATTAAACCAGAATAAACACGTGGGGTCTAGGGGGAGATTTAGGAGTTACCTCCTCGTTTTATTGAATTTCCGTTTTATTTTAATTTTTCAAATTTCTTCTGTCAGTTATAATTACGGTAATTTAACTTTTTATTTATTTGTTTATTTTATTTTATTTTCATGTTAAGTTCGATAATTAACTTTTAAGAGAAATATTAATGCTTATATCAATTAGGTAACTCCAAAATCTCCCCCTACACCCCACGTGTTTATTCTGGATTAATTTTAATATTAACTGAAATTAGTTAATTTTAATTAATTATCCATTGGGTCTGAAGAAGTCCAGTATTAATTTTTTCTTCATGTTTTTGGTTCACACCAGAAACTGAAAATACGGGATGGAAATATATATATATATATATATATATATATATATATATTACCCCTCTTAAACTAGTAGACAAATTCACTTACCTAAGAAGCAGCGTCGCATCAACCGAAAAGGACATCGAAACGAGGTTAACGAAAGCATGGACAGCTATCAATAGGATATCGATTATATGGAAATCAGACCTAACCGATAAAATGAAACGCAGTTCCTTCCAGGCAGCGGTCGCATCGATACTGCTATATGGATGCACTACATGGACTCTAACAAAACGGCTGGAGAAGGAGCTAGACAGCAATTACACAAGAATGCTGCGAGCAATCTTGAACAAGTCCTGGCGGCAACACCTCACACCAAGTGTACGGCCACCTGCCTCCTATCACGAAAAATATTCAAGTTAGACGATCCAGACATGCGGGACACTGCTGTAGAAGCAGGGACGAACTCATAAGTGATGTAGTCGTATGGACCCCCTCACATGGCCGTGCAAAAGCAGGACGACCAGCACGAACATACATTCAGCAACTATGTGAGGATACGGGATGTAGTCCAGAAGACCTGCCTGAGGCGATGAACGATAGGGAAAAGTGGCGAGAGAGGGTCAGGGATTTCCGTGCTACCAGCACGAGATGATGATGATGATGACGATGATATATTACGACAGTTCATGTGTTTCACTATCCCACTTGGTGGGTTAGTGGTTAACCAAATACCAAATTGGATAGTGCTGAATATCTTTGATAGAGCTATTATATAATATATAATACTATATATAATATAAGAAAATCATAGATAAATATATATTAGTTTTTGTATACATTTAATTGTATGAATACGAATCTGTGACCACTGGTTTCATGTCGTCTTTACATTGCAATCATCAGACAGAAAAAGCAAATGAAAGAATGATGTTGGAGAAATTGCCGTGTAAAAAAGCATGAAACCAGTGGTCAGAGATAAGCTACCATGCTATCAAATATATATAATAACTTATATATATATATATATATATATATATATATATATATATATATATATTCATTCATATGTATATCCAAATTAGACGAACTCATAAACGACATTCGAGGATCATTAAATAAGTTTCCAGATTTTTTTCGTATTGGAACTTTTATTGATAGTACACGGATGAAAATCTAGTCCTCTTCGAAGGTATCTCCTCCGGCTGCAATGCACTTGTTTTACCATTCGAACAACTTCTGGAAGGCCCCATGTAAGTCCTCTTGTGTGAACTTGTCATTGACCTTCGTCACAGCCTCTTTCATCTCCTCAAATGTCTCATAACGACAGCCTCTGAGCTTAGGAAATAACCAAAAGTCACAAAGAGGAAGGTATGGACTATAGGGAGGGTGAGGAACAGTCTTGATGCCCATCTTGGTCAAATACTCTGTGACAAGGATGGATTTGTCGACTGGTGTATTGTCCTGCTGGAAATGCCACTGAACCGATTTGAAGAGTGCTGGCCTCTTCCCAAGGAATCTCTTCCTGAACTCCCTTAAAACCTCAATATAGTAACCTTAACCCTAACCCTTTGGCCAATCAACTCTGGTGTTCTGACTTTCTTACTCCTCCCACACCTCTCATCATCCCTCACAGATCCCCTGCCTTCCTCGAATCTCTTATGCCACTCAAAAACTGATGCTCGATTCATGTAAGATGGTCGAAAATCTGTCTAAAGCATTTCATACGTTTCTGTGGCATCATTTTTTCCAAGTTTAAAACAGAATTTTATTGCATATCGTTCTTCCTCACGTTCACTTTTGACATTCATCAGCTGTGACAATCAGGTTTTAGTAGGGTGTATTCCAGTTCCTGCTATAGGTGTTCATTTGAACCTGAAATCATAAAAATTGGCCAGTCATCTCTTAAGATGTAGAGTAATCATCATCATCATGTCGCGCCGCCTGCGCGGATATTCCTGACCGTCTCTCGCCATTTCTCCCTATCATTCATCGCCTCCGGCAGGTCTTCAGGGTTACATCCCGTGTCCTCACATAGCTGCTGTATGTAAGTTCGTGCTGGTCGTCCCACTCTTGCACATCCATGTGTGGGGGTCCACAGGAGTACATCGCTTATGAGCTCGTCCTTGCTTCTCCAGCAGTGTCCTGCGTGTCTGGTTCGTCGAACTTGTATAGTTTTTGTGATGGGGGGCAAGTGTCCGTATAGTTGGAGTCTCGTGGGGTGTTGTCACCAGGACGAGTCTACGACAATTTTAAATGCCTGTACAAAAAAGTGTGGAAACTTGAAGGCACCAAGTATTACAACTTGTATACTTCTCATAACGATTTCATTCACAACAGTATTAACACAATACATACATAAATAGAAAACACACCATACAAATAAAGGCCGACTCTGTTGTTTCATGTACGAACGGTTTATTTAATTCCTGACTCCGGTTCATGGCGACACTAGGAGAGAGACACAATTCTTACTATGGTAATCACATCAACACTTGGTGCATCTTGTGTTTAAGATCTCAATTCGTCTTCGCCGGTCGAGACCCTAAGAACTTAACCGCCGCCGCCGCCGCAACGGTAGAAACCTCAACTGTCTGCCTCCATGGTTCAATCTCAAATCTCAACTGACTCTTTTTCAAAATCCTCAAATTCTCAGGACCATCTCTTCCGGGTATAATGCCATCTACTCTCCAGCCTCATTTCCTGTCTGGGGGTTTATTTTGACAATGTTGATTGTCATATCCTTTGCGCACGAGCGTAAACTGCACCAATTGACTATTCACCTGGGCTCTTTCTTAACCCGAAGAGTTCAAAGCCCAACCAAACTGAATGATAAAATATAATTAACAAAAATGATTAATGTAAAGAAATAATTCCTTAATTATATAACAAACTATCCTCATTTGAAATAAAATTTCACATGGCTTGCAGAATTCTCTGACTGTTTATATATAGATATATATAAAGACAGATATATATCGGGGAGATGGAGGTATACTGATATATATATATATATATATGTGTGTGTGTGTGTGTGTGTGTGTGTGTATGTATTTATGTATATATATATATATATATACATCAATTGTATGTATTATCAGTCACTTAATCAAAAACTGTCTTTTTAGTCTTTGCAAGGATTGTTATTATTTCATTGAATTAATTGTCATTCTCTTTTGGAAGAATGTTGCGTCCTTCAGAATTTGAGCATGATTTCGTGCCGAAAGAAGTGTTTTGAACTTCCTGACACCATTTCGTGATATACAATTTTTCCAAACGTTCTTTTTACATCTGATTCCGTTTTCTGCTTTTACTTTTGATCCAGTCACGCACAATACGTTCAACTTCAACATTAGAGGAAAAGTCTTAACCTTTCAAAGCTTCTTTTAATGTCAGAAACACCCAAAAGTCTTAGAAATAGAAATCGGGACTGTAGGGAAGGAGTTGATTTCAGGCTTTTTAATGTTTAAGTAGTTTGTTTACGGCAATGCGTTGCACCTTCATTCTGCATCGTTCCACAAGATTTAACAGTATCATACTGTGTGTTTAGTTTGATTGTCGGGCAACGTACACTGGGTGACTGAAGTTCTTGCACTTAGTGCTCATAGCTAACATAGCTCATTAATCACTGACATAAGGAGAGGATATCCCGTTGTGTAGATGCTAACGAGCTAGACTGTGACATCGCAGTTAGAGAGTTCTATCTCAACTCACGCTATAACGTTCACTATCGATCTAATACCATTAGGAAAGACGCAAACCACTTTATCTCACCAGCTACGGGTTAAATGCTACTGCTAGAGTTCTACTCCGAGGATGGTTTTGGCATTAGATAACCCACGAAGGTTGATATGCCAGTAAATAAAAGTAACCAAACCGAAGCAACTAAAGTAGGGAACTAAAACAAAGCCTTTTCAAACATGAATTTCTAGATGTTTAAGCATTTTTTAAAAATTCATGATTAAATGTTTCCGTTTCTAATATTACTGAAATCGCGTAACACACATATACACACAATCTCTCTCTCTCTCTCTCTCTCTCTCTCTCCCCGTATATATTTTTTTACTAAATTCATATGGATTTACACATTTTTGCTCTATTTTCCTTTAATATGGTTGTAGGAGGTATTTTTTACGTTATTTTACAGAAATTTCCATAAAGCCACAATTTCACTTTCTTGGTCCAGAATTCTGATTGAAGTTATTATGAAAAATAATAAAAACCTAGTTTTATCTGCGTTTGATATCGTTTAACTTTTATGTATAGTTTCATTTCGTTTTCTTTTATTTTCCAGCGGTGTTGAGGTTTGGCAACTCAAAAGCTAACCTCTTTATTCAAAATTATCAATTTATTAAATTTTGAATTATTAAATTTTAGGATCTTTAATCATGTATGGAGGTATAAACAACATATCGGTGAGTGGATATTTCTTAGATTTCATTATTTTTGCAGTATTTTAAGTTTTGTTTTAAGGTACCTTACAGAAGCAGATAATATCACACACACACACACACACACACACACACATATATATATATCATCATCATCATCATATCGTGATGGCAGCACGGATATACCTGACCCTCTCTCGCCACTCCTCCCTATCGTTCATCGCCCTAGGTAGGTCTTCAGGACAACAACCTGTATCCTCACATAGCTGCTGAATGTACGTTCGTGCTGGTCGTCCTGCTTTTGCGCGGCCGTGTGTGGGGATCCATAAGAGTACATCTCTTATGAGTTCATCTCTGCTTCTCCAGCAATGTCCTGCATGTCTGGTTCGCCTAACTTGAATAGTTTTCGTGATAGGGGGCAGGTGGCCGTACAGTTGGTGTCTTGTGGGGTGTTGCTGCCAGGACTTATATATATATATATATGCATTCGTTATCCTTCTTTTCAATGTGTGGAGTCTAACAATCAATTCGAAATTTCATGATGAAGAAGTTGAAGTATCTGTTCAGGTCCCGTTTATGTGTCAAATAGATCCGTTTGAAAATTATTTGTATAAGATGAGAATACTTTAAACATGATATGAATAATTTTCTAATAGATGAATTCGAGACAGATGAGACCCTAACAAACACGGGCCCAGTCGGCAGGAGCAGTAGAATACACTGACGGCATCTCTGCAGGGGAAAAAGTCACCAACGATTGTCCTGTTTAGCGAATTAAAAATTCTGACGGTTAGTCTCCAGTAATGCTGGAGCTTTTCGGAAGGCAGATTATCCCTTCATTAACACCGCTCACAGGTTCATTCTGACCCGGATTGGTAGCACCTGATAGGGTCCTAGCTATGGTTCTGAGAGAACATTTTCACATTTAAATTGTGAAAACAAATGACTTATACTAAATTGAATTGTTTGAAATTGTTGTGGCAGAATCACCTACGAATGGACTCAACCACGCTCCATAATACCGGAAGACGCATCAATACCAAGTCAGTCAACATCCGGAAGTTAACCTCGCCCCCACGTGGTTATACGAACTAGCTTACCGTCCTATGTTCTTGTAACCAACCTTTGTTCTTGTAAATATTTATCTATACTATAACCGTGGTGTTCTGTTCTCTTTGTGACCCTTTCCAGGGACATAACACTGGCGATGAGGATGAGGTATGCTCTTGAGAAGTGCCTACCAATACTCCCCGTCCTAGAGAAGAGTATTGGAGCTTTCTAAAACAATAGATAAAGTTACAGTTTGGTACGAAACAAAGTCTACTGTTCAGCTTTTCACCGTTACAGAAATATAACTGTTTAATCATTCAACTGTGTTTAAAAAATGAGTGATGTTTAATTGAATTGTTAGAGATACAGATCAATACGTCATCATCATCATCATCATCATCTTGTCATGCCTGACCCTCTTTCGCCACCCCTCCCCATCGTTCATCGCTTCCGGCAGGTCCTCGGGGCTACAACCCGTATCCTCATAGAGCTTCTGTATGTAGGTTTGAGCTGTTCGCCCTGCTTTTGCTCGGCCATGTAAAAGGACCCATAGTAGTACATCAATCGTCACTACTTCTCCAGCAATGTCACGAATGTCTGGTTCGTCTAATAGTTTCCGTGATGGGTGGAAGGTGGCCGTATAGCTGCTGCTTTGTGGGGTGTTGCCTCCAGGACTTGTTCAATATTGATCGCTGCATTCTTGTGTAGTTAACGTCCATGTAGTGCATCTATATAGCAGTATCGACACGACCACTGCTTGGAAGAAACTACGTTTCCTTTTATTGGTCATGTCTGACTTCCATATGAACGATAGGCTATTTATAGCTGTCCATGCCTTTGCTAGTCGATGTCTGTCTCGGTTGATGAGACACGGCTTCCTCGGTAGGTGAACTTGTCAACTAGTTTCAGAGAGCTAGCGTTTAGTGTGGAAAAGCCACCTGTTTGATTAAAGCACATATATTCTATTTTGTGTGCATTGACATGGAGGTTAATACCTGCAGCGGTTCGTTCCAGACTATGCAGTAGGATTTCGTCTTGGGCGGGTGCATTTGTCAGAATCGCTATGTAATCGGCGTAGTCGGCGTCGGTAATTGTTTTTGCGGGGTACCTTCTGCTTCTTTCCTTTCTTAGCTTGAAACCGTTTTCTTTTATTTTATCATTCGATGTTCTAAGCTCGTAGTCTAGACAGGGAATCATTTAATTTTGTTGACTTACGCTTCATTGAATTGTTAGAAATAGAACTTTTGGATAATTTTACTGGGTGTATTTACAGTATATGTTTAAATATAATATATTAGATATATATTTAAAAACAGGATTTGGAATTGAAAAAACACCAGTTGATGATATGCCACTAAATAAAAAAAATATATATATAACTGGTAATTTTTCTCTTATTTTAATTTTTCTTAATACTGAATCGAGTTCTTCTTGCGTAAAGTGTTCTAGTTTGATGTCTAGTTGATTACAAAGGAACTTGACTCAGTGCTAAGAAAAAAATAGAAATAAGAAAGCAACAACTGATGAAATACCCCCAGATGTATGGAAGACAAGGGAATTCGACGACATACTACTCCGACATTGTAATACCGTATATAACCAAAACATAATAGACAGATGGACAGAAGAATGCATCCTCACTTTCCCTAAGAAGGGTGACTTCGGAATAGCCAAGAACTACTGAGGTATAACCCTTACATTCATAGCAGCCAAGATCTACCATGCTCTTCTACGGAACCCCATTAAACCCAAAATTGAAAAAAAATACTTTGGAAGAACCAAAATAGCTTTCGAAGAAATCGATTTACGGCATCACAAATTTTTACTAACCGTCGAATTCTAGAAGGTGTACGAGCAAAAAAAACAAAAAAAACAGGAGGTAACAATATTATTCGTCGACTTCTACAAGACCTTTGACTCCATACACATCGGGAAGATGGATCAATTAATTTTCGCTTACGGCCTTACTTAAAGAAATTGTCGCAGCCATAATGATGTTATATAAAAATACGAAAGTAAAAGTCCGCTCACCAGGTGGAGACACAGACTACCTTGTCATTGTGGCAGGTGTGCAACAAGAAGACACATTAGCCCCATAACTCTTTATCATCTTCCTAGACTACGTGCTTAGAACGCCTATTGATTTAATGAAGGAAAAAGGTTTCAAGCAAGCGAAGGAAAGAAGCAGAAAATACACTGCACAAACAATTACGGGCGCGGACTACGCTGATGACACAGCGCTTCTGGCAAATACACCCTGCTACATAGTCCGGAACTAGCAGCTGGTGGGATAGGCCTCTATGTCAATGCATACAAGACGGAATATATGTGCCTTAATCAAAGAGGTGACATTTCTATACTAAAGGGTGGGCCTTTAAACGAGTGGACAAGTTCACTTATCCTAGAAGAGGTGTCTCATTAACCGAGAAAGCAAGTAGCTAGATATGTGAAACAATCGATAGGCTCTCGGTCTTATAGACGTCAAACCTGACCGATAAAATAAATCGTAATTTTTTCCAATACTGTTATAGGGATGCACTACATTGACGCTAAATTCACCTACCTAGGAAGTAGCGTCTCATCAACCGAAAAAGACATCGACATACGAGTGACGAAGGCATGGACAGCTATCGATAGACTCTCGATCATATGGAAGTCGGACCTAACTGATAAAATGAAACGCAGTTTCTTCCAGGCAGCGGTTGTGTCGATACTGCTATATGGATGCACCACATGGACGATAACTAAGCGGCTGGAGAGGAAACTAGACGGAAATTACACAAGAATGTTGAGAGCAGTATTGAACAAGTCCTGGCGACAACACCCCACGAGACACCAACTATACGGACACTTGCCCCCCATCACGAAAACTATACAAGTTAGACGAGCCAGACACGCGGGACACTGCTGGAGAAGCAAGGACGAGCTCAAAAGCGATGTACTCCTGTGGACCCCCACATAATGATGTGCAAAAGCAGGACGACCAGCACGAACTTACATACAGCAACTATGTGAGGACACAGGATGTAACCCAGAAGACCTGCCGGAGGCGATGAATGATAGGGAGAAGTGGCGAGAGAGGGTCAGGGATATCCGTGCTGGCGGCCTGACATGATGCTGATGATGATAATGAATTTATTATTTTAACACCCTCAACCCCCCAGCCCTTCCCGCAAAAAATATAATTAGACATAAAAAATTTCCTCCCGTTTTAAGTTTCGATTTTGTTTTTCATGGAATAATGTACCCATTCTTACAGAGCAATTCCCATAGTGAAACGTGTCAATTTTTTTTTTCAATATTCTAGTGTTCGCCAATGGTCCGGTTCAATCCCTGGTCGAGACATACCAAAAACTCAAAAAATGGTACTTAATGCCGCCTAGCTTAACACTCAGTATTACAAAGTAAGAATCAAGAGTAAAGTGGAGCAATCCAAGCAAAAGAGTAGTGTCCTTCCCTGCACCTCGGTGTAGCAGCTATTGAAAAGGGAGCCTTCGGTTCACCCTCGACAAAAGTCGCCAACTTTACTTTACTCATTCTCTTTTTTCGCGGACCGTTGGATTCCCGTTTTTTTCCAAAGTCATAAACATGAATTGAAATGCAAATATTTTCATCCAGGATTTGAACTTGGATCACTGATTCATTTTCCGACGCCGACAAACGTAATGCTAAGCGCGTCTCTTATATATTTGTGTTTCTGTACACGTGTTTGTCCGTATTGAGGAACGAGACTCTTGCAAAGGATTGTTTATTGGTTGTAGGTTTTTATTAGAGTTAATTTCATTGTTTTTAAACACCATTTACAGAATAGAAGAGGACGAGATTAAAAAAAAAAGGGTGATAGAAGAGATAGAGAAGGAAAAGTGTAGATAGAGTAAGAGATGGAAGAGAAAGAGAAGGAGGAGGAAGCGGAAAAGGAAAAGTCAAAGAACGACATTTCGTATTGGGAGTTAATATTTTCTTTAGTTTGTTCTCCAGTTGCCGATCTAATAGAATATTATGAATACTACAAGAACCTTTAAATTCATGAATTATTAAGTTTTACTTGCATTCTTTTTCTTCTTCTTCTTCTTCTTCTTCTTATTATTATTATTATTATTATTATTATTATTATTCGTAATCTTCTTCTTCTTCTTCTTCTTCTCATTATTATTATTATTATTATTCCTAATCTTCTTCTTATAATTATTATTATTATTATTCGTAATCTTCTTCTTCTTCTTCTTCTTCTTATTATTATTATTATTATTATTATTATTATTCGTAATCTTCTTCTTCTTCTTCTTCTTCTTCTTCTTATTATTATTATTATTATTATTCCTAATCTTCTTCTTATAATAATAATTATTATTATTATTATCATTATTATTCGTAATCTTCTTCTTCTTCTTCTTCTTCTTATTATTATTATTATTATTATTATTCCCAATCTTCTGATTATTATTATTATTATTATTCGTAATATTCTTCTTCTTCTTCATCTTCTTCTTCTTCTTCTTCTTCTTCTTCTTATTATTATTATTATTATTCCTAATCTTCTTCTTATAATAATTATTATTATTATTATTATTATTATTATTCGTAATCTTCTTCTTCTTCTTCTTCTTCTTCTTCTTCTTCTTCTTCTTATTATTATTATTATTATTATTATTATTATTATTCCTAATCTTCTTCTTATAATTATTATTATTATTATTATTATTCGTAATCTTCTTCTTCTTCTTCTTCTTCTTCTTCTTCTTATTATTATTATTATTATTATTATTCCCAATCTTCTGATTATTATTATTATTCGTAATCTTCTTCTTATAATTATTATTATTATTATTATTCGTAATCTTCTTCTTCTTCTTATTCTTCTTCTTTTTATTAATATTATTATTATTCCTAATCTTCTGATTATTATTATTATTATTCCTAATCTTCTTCTTATTATTATTATTCCTAATCTTCTTCTTCTTCTTTTAATTATAATTATCATTATTATTATTCGTAACCTTCTTCTTCTTCTTCTTCTTATTATTATTATTATTATTATTATTCCTAACCTTCTCCTTCTTCTTCTTCTTCTTCTTCTTCTTCTTCTTCTTCTTATTATTATTATTATTATTATTATTATTATTATTATTATTATTCCTAATCTTCTTCTTCTTCTTATTATTATTATTATTATTCCCAATCTTCTGATTATTATTATTATTATTATTATTCGTAATCTTCTTCTTCTTCTTCTTCTTCTTCTTCTTCTTCTTATTATTATTATTATTATTATTATTCCTAATCATCAGATTATTATTATTATTATTCCTAATCTTCTTCTTCTTCTTCTTCTTCTTATTATTATTATTATTATTATTATTATTATTATTATTATCTCCTTTACAGTTTTTTACATCAGCCTTAGCTGATGGTCTTTCACTGGAGTTTGAGTGACAGCATGTCTTCTCAAGTCTCCAGGACTCTTCTCAGTATTCTGGCCGTTCTCAGTAATGCTGTAATTTGGATGGTCTCCAATCGGCCGCCGACTTCTAAGTCCTCCAGTCCCTTTAATAATTCTTTAGTTACTGTACCAAAAGCACCAATCACAATTGGTATAATTGTCACCTTCATGTTCCACAGTTCATTATTATTATTATTATTATTTACTCCTTGGAATTTTTTTTTTACATAAACGTCAGCTGAAGGTCTTTCACTGGAGTTTGAGCGACAGCAAGTCTCCTCAAGTTTCCAAGACTCTTCTCAGTATTCTGGCTGATCTCAATAATGCAGTAGATTGGATGGTTCCCACTCGTGCTCTCATTTCCTAGTCCTCCAGTCCCTTTATTAATCCTTTGGTGACTTTACCAAAACCATCAATTACAATGAGTATAAACGTCACTTTCATGTTCCACAGTTTCTTCAATTCCCTTGTAAGGTCGAGGTATTCATCCTTCTTTTCACTTTCTTTCAATTTTACTCTGTGTTATTACTATTATTATTTCGTAATCTGATTATTATTATTATTATTCGTAATCTTTTTGTTGTTGATTTTGTTGTTGTTGTTGTTGTTGTTATTCTTATTCTTATTATTATTATTATTTGTTACGTGTATGATTTTTGACAGCATTAACACTCTGGATGCCTTTCGACGCATCAATTAATCAAGTAAGAAATGATTGAAAATTCTCTGTCTGACTTGAAATGCATTGAATATCTGCAGTGCAGATTATAGTGCTAATTTCATTCACTCTCTTTGGAAAAAAAATTACTCTCATTTTAAAATCTGTTGTAGTTCGATCCAAAAAATGGTTTTGTTTCTTTGTTTTAATGGTGTATCAACTTTCATGGGTTATCTAAAGTCAAAGCTATCCTAGCTGAAGAACAATGGTAGCTCAGTTTAACCCATGGTTGGAAAAATGGAAATCGGGTAGATTAATGGTTAGCAAGCTTGACTAGCAAACCTGCAAGAGTGAGTTCGAGTCTCATTGGGTGCCCCATTCAATCGGCCTTGTGCCACATCGATGCAAAGACCTTCGTAAATTACAATAAGTAGGACACACTATGTTTGACGCGCTTTTGTACTAAATTGAAAAAAAAAATTGCATTAAAAATGTAAATCTGTAAATCCTAACTACATGAAGTAATCACCATATACTAGATAGAGTCAAAAGTTTTACAATGTTTTAGTTACACTTTAATGATTTTTTTTATAGTTTATCAATGATTGTTGGTTATTTAATGTCAAATCCATTTTATACATATAAACAGTTCCGTTTCAAACAATTCAATTTAGTATAAGAACTTTTTTTGCTCACACACTGTTAAATGTCAGAATAGATGTCTTTCAAACAATTCAGTTTAGCATAAGTACACAGTTTACTTCTATTTTACCCATAGATCGGACTCTATCAGGTGCTACCTCTCTAGGTCAGACTGGACATGGGAGCAATGGCAATAAAGAGGTTCTCCGCATTACCCAAAACTCCAGAATTACAGCAGCCTCATCAGCAGATTGTTTAGTGTCATCAACGGGACACTTGTTCATAGAATCCTACCCCTCTGAAGAGATGAAGTTGGTGTATTCTGCTGTCCCAGTAAAATGGGCCATTTAGGTTACTTATTTACTTTTTTTTTTTTCGAGTGCCAACAAAAGTTGATTCCACGCTGATAACAGTTCCACTTCGAGGCGAAGAAGCCTTTTTATTGACGCTTTTAGCTCCTTTTTGTTTTGAAAGCTTTTATTCCTAATAAAGTGAGCCATGGATTTGAGTAAGTAATAATCTGAGGGAGCTAGGTCCGAGCTGTTTGCTGAATGTTACATCAGTTTGATTGCCTTTGGTTCCTGGAGTTTATTCAGGAAATTAGCACCGATTCAAATTTGGCTCTTTTTGACTCGCCTTAGAGTAAACGCTTAGCAGTCACAAATGTGACAATTCACCGATATATGTACTTACCAAACTCCTTTATCCAGGGCATGATGTGACACAATGTCAATTTTTCGTGAAGTACAGCTTTTTTTAATTCTAAGTCTTTGTTCTCTTAATCATGTTGTTGCAGAAAGGCTAAAGGGATCGATTGGCGCTATAATTTTATAATAGTTAGTCGAGAAAGAACATGTGCATTCTTATTTTATGAGTAAGTGATTTAACGAAAATAATTTCGGCAACTAATTTAACTCGGTTCGTTGCTGACACCAAAATATTGGAGATTTGAGCGTGATGAACCATATCTCGAAAGCCGTTTGCATAAATTTATTGTATCTTGAAAAGAAAATAGAGGAATGCTTGGGCAGATGCACTGATTGAAGCTCAGTTCATTTTTTCGATTATGAGCGGCGTTGATCATTGCTTGTCACCCTTATTTCTGAGCCCACGGCAAGAACGCATTACCCATCGGTTAATTGTGTCTACATCCATTGCTTGCAGTCTGTAGAGCATTTTTAAATGAAGTCATTTTGCTTAAAGATAAAATCCTCGTTAAATCTTAAAACTAACTAGTATACGAAATTATTTTGTCAAAGTTCTTATGATTGGCACAGAGTGTCATAAATAGATGCGATCCATTAAGATGATAATGATTTATTACTGAGAAAAGTGCAATGGCGTTCATTTGGAACATGTCCTGTGAAAAGGCATCTTTTCAACTAGAAACTTCCAATCACTGTTTGTTTGTTTTTTAAATTGTTATTACATCAACTTCCAAGATATGTACTCTTTTTTGAGTTTTTCGTCTCAGTATGAAATCGTTACTCGAGGATTAATAGTTGTTATAGTATATTATTTTCAAATATGAAACTGTAGAGAAGAGGAAAATCTCGTATTTTAGTTTGGCGCTCAATTTATTTCGACACTTAATTTCAACCAATCAGGATGACTAATCCTATTCAGCCCGGACTTTCATTTCCGCCCACCGAAGCTTATAAGCCGCCAAACGCAGTCTCTTTGGCTTGGGAACGCAGACCAGAACAGACGTTCCTCTACCCATTCCTACTTAGCGATGTTTTTTTAGCTAGACAAACCGCCCAGTGTAAACATCTCACTGTGGCTCTAACACCAGCAGCAGCAACATGGACATTCACGAAGGAACCATCTAATTTATGGATTCCTTACGAGGAATCCCAGTTGAATTTGAATTGGATGCATTCAGCATGCCTTCCACAGGCACCACTTCATGTCATCCCAAAAATTGGCTATGTCGATCAGAGCGTAACTCCGCTCTCGACCACGTGAAGATAACGCCTACTCTCCTCCCCAAAAATACCAGAAACACAAAACTACACGGTAACTCTAAACACAATCCCTCACACGTCCAGCAACACACGCTGCCACCTTAACATCTCGCTACGCCATTTCGTCTCCAACCTTAAGAAGCCTAAACTCCACGAGTCTTGCAGCACCAAAAGCAAACCATATCCAATGCTGCAAATAAAAAAAAAACTTTCTTTGTTGTGTTGTTAAAGAAAAGTTTCGTCATTCATGTGTGTTGCCTAAAAAATATAGTGTTAGAGAAATTAACAATTTCCCGAAACGCTATAAAACAAAAAAAAAGATGTCAGCCTTATTAGTAGTAGAGCTATCAACAGTCACCTGGGTCACATGCATATTAAGAAACCCGGCATGATTTACGAGATTAAAGTAGTATGTGTCCTTATATTTCTTATAAAATGATAGCTATTATAAACTGATGTCTGTTACATTTACTTCCCAACTCTAAAGCAAGATGTCCCACAAGTTTGTTTTTAGCAGATTTTATAGGTTGTTATTCAAAGTTTTCCTTTTCTCATATTGGTTGCCATTCTAAAGCTAAAGAACACTGCTTGGATAGAAGGAGAACACTTGGATACATGTCTTTCCGAAAGGCATTAGTGTAATGGGAAACCTAAAGGGTTATGTCCAAGATTTAAATTCAGATCACTGGGAAATTTTTCTTTTACGATTACCATTACACTACAATCGCTACCTGTTGTGCGTGTGTGTGTGTGAGGACAAGAAAAACATTCAGAGAATGAATTTATAAGTATGTTGATATGACATTGTTTCACTTTTTTGAAAAAACATCTGGACCGGTTCATTGGCCTAGTGGAAAGAGTGTTCGCCAAATGGTCCGGGAGACCTGGGTTCAATAGCAGTTCGGGTCATACCAAAGACTTTAAAAAACGTACTTGATACCTCCTTGCTTAACACTCAGCAATATAAATTTAAAATTATTGTGATCTCACTAGTTGGACATTTTTTCAAAAACGATGATGTCTTTGCTATAGATTTAAGAATTATTCAAACTTTTACGAGAATTAAGAATTAAAAAAAATAAGAATAAAGTTTATATGTTGTTTATATGTAGTTTAAAAATTCCTTCAAGAAAAAAGATCCTTTTAAGATTATACTGAATACACAACGTCTTTGCTGTAGTTCGTAATCTAAAAAATTAGTTTATCGATATTTTCATTAGAAATAATATTTAAAAAGATTAAATATAAGGATAATTTATTAATAATAAAGAATGATTAATTGAATAATATTGTAACTGTTTAGAATTACTTCAAATGAATAAAGAGTGTTGAAAAATTGGGTCTTAATTTTATGATATAAATAGAAAAAAATGCAATTTATGTGCTTTAATCAGAAAGGTGACATCTCCACTCTAGACGGAACCTCTCTGAAACTGGTTGACAAATTCACCTACCTAGGAAGCAGCGTCTCATCAGCCGAAAAAGACATCGACACACGGCTAACGAAGGCTTGGACAACTATCGATAGGCTTTCGATCATATGGAAATCAAACCTGACCGATAAAATGAAACGCAGTTTCTTCCAGGCTGCGGTCGTGTCGATACTGCTATATGGATGCACTACATGGACGCTGACAAAACGGTTGGAAAAGAAGCTAGACGGCAATTATACAGGAATGTTAAGAGCAATATTGAACAAGTTCTGACAGCAACACCCCACAAGGCACCAACTATACGGTCACCTACCACCTATCACGAAAACTATCCAAGTTAGACGAACCAGACATCCCGGACACTTCTGGAGAAGCAAGGACGAGCTCGTAAGTGATGTACTCCTATGGACCCCCGCATATGGCCATTCAAAAGCAGGACGACCAGCTCAAACATACATACAGCAGCTATGTGATGATACGGGATGTAACCCTGAAGACCTGGTAGAGGTGATGAATGATAGGGAGACGTAGAGAGAGAGGGCCAGGGATATCCGTGCTAGCCGCACGACATGATGATGATGATGAAATTCAACAATCTTTCTGTTTTCTGTAATGTATATTTTCAAATATTGAACAACCATTAAACTTAAAACCATATTTGGTTTCTAAATGGTGCTTCAATGACGCATTTTTCTACAATTCTGAAATCTGGAATGTTTCATTAAATAAATTTTTGAATTGATCTTGATTTCTCTCATATAATTTTTATCACAAGCACTACAAGGGATTGTGTTATATAACATATGGCATGGATTTTCGGTCCGTTCCAAGTGACCCGGTGTACTTTGATAAGCTGTCACGCTGTGATTAGTAAGCATGAAGATGCCAGTGTGTCAGGGCAGTCAAGTCAAACGGGCGTGTAACCAGAAGGAGACCACGTGATAACCACAGGGTCAGATTTAGAGAGGGTGCAGAGAATCGGGAGTCAAACCAGAGACACGCAGACGATCAGAGGCCTCTCTGACCACATGGCTTGCAAGGGGGTGCAAGCGTTGGCACCCCCTTGCTCCCGGAAGAAGATATGGGCAGAAGTCCTCTCTTTCTGAGTATTTGTCTCTCCATCTATCTCTCAACTAACAACAAACTGTGGGCCCTTTTCGAGAATAAAATGAGAGACATATTACTATAAAGAAGTGTTTCGTTCATTCATTGAATTTCGTATTATTTTATGGTTTACAATAATTGTACTTAGCAAATAATATATTTATGTGAATATGTTTATAGTGGAATTAGCTTAACAAATGATATATTTACGTATATATGTGTATAGTTGAATTAACTTAACAAATGATATATTTACGTGAATATGTATATAGTAGAATTAGCTTTCAAATGATATATTTACGTATATATGTGTATAGTTGAATTAGCTTAACAAATGATATATTTACGTGAATATGTATATAGCAGAATTAGCTTATCAAATGATATATTTACGTATATATGTGTATAGTTGAATTAGCTTAACAAATGATATATTTACGTGAATATGTATATAGCAGAATTAGCTTATCAAATGATATATTTACGTATATATGTGTATAGTTGAATTAGCTTATCAAATAATATATTTACGTGAATATGTATATAGTAGAATTAGCTAATCAAATAATATATTTACGTGAATATGTATATAGTAGAATTAGCGCATCAAATGATATATTTACGTATATATGTGTATAGTTGAATTAGCTTATCAAATAATATATTTACGTGAATATGTATATAGTAGAATTAGCTAATCAAATAATATATTTACGTGAATATGTATATAGTAGAATTAGCTAATCAAATAATATATTTACGTGAATATGTATATAGTAGAATTAGCTAATCAAATAATATATTTACGTGAATATGTATATAGTAGAATTAGGTGCCCGTGGTACAATTGTCATCGTCGTAGGAAATGGACACGGTGACACGAGTTCAAATCCTGGACGAGACTGATTACATTTCACATAGCACTAATACCCTTGGGAAAAGTATGAATCTAATTATTCTCCCTCCAGCTATGGGTAAATAGTAGGGCAGACTAGGTTCTTCAGCTTTGGTGCGGCAACTAGTCTAGGAGAAAGAAAACTCTGAATTCAAACCTGCTAACCTCCGCTTAACAATTGACCTTGTGTCATATCCTGCCCGAGCGGAGGGGTTGGGTAAATATGTGTTGTTGAATTTGCTTATCAAATGATATATCTACGTAATTAAGGGTATAGTATAATTAATTCACTAAATGATATATCTACGTAATTGAATATCATCTGAAAAATTGTTTTTGGAATTGTTCGTTTATCTTTTTTGTTTGTATATTCTAAAAACTTTTTATTTTAGAATAAACGTGCTACAATTTAGCCTCAAAGTAAACAAGTTCGAATCCCTGTCTCGCTGTAATGTTCCCTTTCGGAATAATATCCTTAGGAGAGGTATGAAATCCCTTCAATAAAACAATAAGACAAAAGAAACTAAATCTTTAAATAATTATATAATACCCAAAGATTCTTGATATTTCCTTTATATAGTTTGTATATCATTTGCGCTTCAACAAAATATTGAATAGACAAAAATTATGGATAAATTAAACAAAATAGGACATAACATAAATTTTACCTCCGAACTAGAAATTAATGATCCGTCATTTTTAGAGATATTATTCATAAGTAATAACAGCAAATTGAAATTTAAAGTTTTGTTGTAAGTCCACAAATACAAATGACCATATCCATATAAAATTGCATCCCATTACCACAGTCAAAATTTGGAATAATGATATATTTTTTTAATTTGGGAAGTTGACCAGTTGGATAATGTTAAAAACCATGATATCGTAATTATTTTGGGGCTTGGAGTCTTCGTGGCGATGTGGCTATCGTGCTAGACTACGATAGAGAAGTAAGTGGTTTCTTCCTCCAGTCGTGTTATTGCGTTCAATTTCAGTCCTTGGAGAAAGTAAGGAACCTCTTATTCTCCAGCTGAGTCTTAGATAGCAGAACTGCCGTTCTTGTACAAGGATAGCTTTGGTATTATATACTTCACGAAGGTTAGTATGTCACTAAACAAAGAAACTAAGCCAAATTAAACCATTATATACTCCATTAAAAAAACACTATGTATCACATAGACATGTGAATATATATATCGTAGAATTAGCTTATCAAATGATATATTTACGTGAATATGTGTATAGTTGAATTAGCTTATCAAACAATTTATTTACTTAATATGTATATTGTAGAATTCTGAGTATATAGTACTTAGACACTCATTCCATTAAAATATGAATATCACTTAGACACTGGCTACAATTTCTAGAATGTATGGACACACAGTGATTGTGATTTGGTAGAGACTGGTTAGTATAATAACATTATCAATATATTTCGATTTATTTAATCCACCCTATGAATATTACTTTGACGCACGAGACAATTGATAGAATGTGTTGATAGGGATGGATCTCGGGGGAAGACTGATTAAAATAATTACCACATAAATATAGTAAAGTTGGCGACCATAGTCGAGGGTGGCCCAAAGGCTCCCTTTTCAATAGCTGCTACACTAGCTGGATTGCTCTCCTTTACCCTTGATCCGTACCTTATAATGCTGAGTGTTAAGTAAAGAGGTACCAAGTAGCATTTTTTGAGTCTTTCGTAAGACTTGACTTGGGATTGAACCTAGGTCTCCCAGGTCATTGGCGGACACTCTACCAACTAGGCCATTACTGCAGTCTATTTAAACTATCCCCAAAATATCACTTAGTCACATAGTGTGTTGATGTTAACATGGAGTATGACTTTGTAGGGACCACCTTGTAAATATCCAGTAAACACTGGAGACAATTCTGAGTATATAGTATTATTTAAACTCCCTTGTAAATCTTGTTTATTTAAACCACCTTGTAAATATCATTTATTTAAACTAACTTATAAATATCCAGGAGACACTGGAGACAATTCTGAGTACGTAGCATTATTTAAACCACCTTGTAAATATTGTTTATTTAAACCACCATGAAAATATTGTTTTTTTAAACCACCTCGTAAATATTGTTTATTTCGACTACCTTGTAAATATCGTTTATTTCATCTATCTTGTAAATATCCAGTACATACTGGAGACAATTCAGAGTATGTAGCATTATTTAAACCACCTTGTAAATATTGTTTATTTAAACCTCCTTTTAAATATCGTTTATTTAAAGCATCTTGTAAATATCCAGTAGACACTGGAAACAATTCTGCGAATACAGCACTTAGAAACTCATTCCATTAAAATATGAATATCACATAGATACTGGCAACAACTTGTAGAATGAGTTAAAAGTGTGGTAAAAATAATAGCACCACAAATTTATTCTCCTTTATTTAAACCACCATGTAATTATTGTTTATTTAAACTACTTTGTAAATATCGTTTAATCAAACCACCTTGTAAATATCATGGACACCCTGGAGACAATTCTGAGTATCTAGCACTTAGACACTCATTTCATTAAAATATGAATATCACTTAGACACTGGCAACAAATTGTGGAATGTATTGAAAGGGTGGTTAAAATAATAGCAACACAAATTTATTCTTGTTTATTTAAACCACTTTGTAAATATCGTTTATTCGACCCCCCTTGTAAATATTGTTTATGTAAACCGTCTTGTAAATATCGTTTATTTAAGCCCCTTATAAATATCGTTTATTTAAACCACCTTGTAAATATCGTTTATTCAAACCCCTTGTAAATAATTTTTATGTAAACTGCCTTGTAAATATCGTTTATTTAAGCCCCTTATAAATATCGTTTATTTAAACCACCTTTTAAATATCGTTTATTCAAACCCCCTTGTAATTATTGTTTATGTAAACTGCCTTGTAAATATCGTTTATTTAAGCCCCTCTTAAATATCGTTTATTTAAACCACCTTGTAAATATCGTTTATTCAAACCCCCTTGTAGATGTTTTTTTATCTAAACCGCCTTGTAAATATCGTTTATTTAAGCCCCTTATAAATATCATTTATTTAAACCACCTTGTATATATCCAATAGACACTGGAGACAATTTTGAGTATATAGCACTTAGACACTCATTCCATTAAAACATTACTCTGTATATATCATTTAGACATCACAACAATTTAAGAACATTATCTTCGATTTTGGCAGGTACAAAGGAAATAAATTACTTAATGTTTTGCAGACAATTCTAATCAAAGCCGTCATAAATTAATTGAATAACCGTGAAGTTTTCTTATTTTATTTTATTTTTTTTATATTTGCGGGGGGTGTACGAAAACTTACATCAGTTCTCTCTACAAATTAATTGTAATTTCCAAAGACGTTTCCCATTAATTAAATGATATCTAGTCGATATTTTAGTTTTCAAACAATTAAATCGCGAAAAAAATGTCTGCAAATTTGTTTGGAAACGTCCAGACCATTTAAATGCTAAAAAGAATCTTATTTGAAATTGTCACTTTTGGAAGAATCGATAGAGCTTTAAAGAATATCTGTGTACTTTAAAATTGTGTGTGATTATATCATATTTTGTTAGTGTATATTTTAGTGTTGAAGGCGGAATGTAAATATATTGGAAAGACTGAAGTCAATCTCTTGGTCTTTGACGTGTTTCCCAACTACCCAGTCCATAATTTTCAGAGAAAATCAAATATCTATTTTGGCGTGAATGAATGTAATTTCTAAAAATGTAATTACGATTAAAATATTTCATAGGGAATCAAAAAATACATTTATTGCATTGTTTAAAAGGGTTAATGCGACCCAAGACGTGTATCCAGGAGTTTTTTTGTTTGTTTGCATATCAACCATTGTAGGTCCTTTTATGCCAATCCATTTTTAGACTAATATACAGTTCCATTTCGAATCATTCAGTTAAGAATAAGTATAAGTAAACAGACAACCCTAGTCGACGGCGACCGGAAGGTTTCCTTTTCAATAGCTATTATACCGAAGTGTAGGCAAGGGACCTACTCATTTCTCTGGATTGCCCCACTCACCTCTTGATACGTACCTTATAACACTGAGTGCTAAGCGAGAGAGAATCACGTACTATTTTTGAGGAATCCCGGAGCCCAGACCATTAATTAACACTCTACCCACAAGGTCATAGGACCTTCATCTATTTTAAACAATTCAGGTTGGATTAAGTACAAAACTTAAGTGTCAAAAAAGTATTATTTTAAACAATTCAGTTTAGCATAATTAGTTTTTTTGTTTATACACAGTTAAATGCCAAAACAGTTCTACTTCAAACAATTCAGTTTAGCAAAAGTACACAATTTACTTCTATTTGACCCATACATTGGACCCTATCAGGTGCTAGTATTCTGGCCCTGAGTTGACCTGGGAGTGATGACAATAAAAGGGCACTCTGCATTTCTCAAAGCTGAAGCAATTTTGGAGCCTCATCACCAGATTGTTTAGTGTCATATCAGGACACTTGTTGAAGGAGTTTTACCCCTCTGCAGAGACAGTCGGTGTATTGTGCTGCCCAAGCCGACTGCCCCACCGGACGTTGTGTATATAAACTACCGTGGAATTATTCTCTAAACTAAAAACAGTAAAGGGATTAGAATACGCTGATTGTATCTCCTGCAAAAATGAGTAACCTAAATAAAGAACTAAACAGCATTCTTTGATCTGGCTTCAATTCTGAATATCTTGTAACCGTGAAGAACTCTTTCGTTTTTATGAGTCTCAAGCCGATTCTGACTGGAAATGGTAGTTTTGTTTGGCTTGGTTTCGTTTGGCTTGATTTTATCGCATATAAACAATTGTTAGTTATTTAATGCCAAATCCTGTTTATAATTGTATATTAAATATATGATTTGTAAACACATTTTGTAGAATGATCAAACAGTTCTATTACTAACAAATCAATATAGCATAAGTCCAAGTTAAATGGTTCTAAGTATTGTGATATATCACCAACAATTCAATCAAATATCAGTCATTTGTTTACACTCAGTTAAATGATCCAACGGCTCTATCTCTTACAAGAAAATTTACAATAAGTCATTAGTTTGCACACGTTTAAATGTCAAACAGTTCTGTTTGATTCATATCACAAGCTCACACTCCGAGCCTGAGCGAACCAGAGAGCGATGGAAATAAAGGAGTACCCAAAGATCCAGGATTACTGGAACATCATCATCAAATTGCTTAGTGTCATAAACAGGACGCTCATTGAGGGGGAGGGTTTTTTACCCCTCTGCAGAAATATAGTCAGTGTATTCAATAGCCCAAAGCCGACAAGGCTAAACGGAATCGGTTGGATATGATAAGGCTACATGAATGGATCAAATAGATAAATTTAAAATTATCTGTTTTCCAAATAAATATTTGTTGCCCTAAAACTAGAATCTGCTTCTTTTAAGAATAGTTGCTTGATGCTATATTGTGTATAAATTTCTTGGATTTTTAAATATTCCCAAATTAAAGACTGAGTTGTGACAAAATTTCTTTTTAGTTTCAGACCAAAAAACCTTTCTAATTTTTCCCTCCCAGAACAATTGACACTTTGAAAATGTCTAAAAAGAATTTTCACACACTTTAAAAATATTCTCTCAAAGCTAATCCCAAAATGGAGAGGCTCGTTTAAGTAAATAACATGAAAAATACTTAGAAAATATTTTCCTTTAAATTATGATATTATTATTTTGGAGGTGCCCATCGTGTAATGGCTATAGTCGCAGGAAATGGACACGTCGACACGAGTTCAAATCTTGGACGAGACAGATTGCAATTCACATAGGACTAATACCCTTGGGAAAGATATGAATCCAATTATTCTCCCTCCAGCTATGGGTAAATAGTAGGGCAGACTAGGTTCTTCAGCCCTGGTGAGGCAACTAGTCTAGGAGAAGGAAAACTGAATTCAAACCTGTTAAACTCCGCTTAAAAATTGACCTTGTGTCATATCCTGCCCGAGCGGAGGGGTTGGTAAATAGGTTAAATTATAATATTATCTAATTTAAGATATCTTTTAAAAATGAGTAAAATTTGGAATTGACAAACGCATTTTGGTCTGAACCAAATAATTAAGTAGAAAAAATCTTTGTCTAAATTTTTATCCGTGGGGGTATCCTCGTGGTGTAATGGTTAAAGCGATGGACTACGGACTCGTGGTAAGCAAGTTCATACTCCAGCCGTGCTATTACGTTCACTTTCGGGCAAATACCCTTGGGAAAAGTATGAACCTCCTTATCCTCCCAGCTATGGGTTAAATAGTACTACTACTGTTCTTCTAGGAGAATGGCTTTGGTATTAAATAATCTACAAAAGTTGATATGCCATTAAATAACCAAACCAAATTTTGTCGACAGTCAGTCGGAGATATAAACTAAACATTTTATGTCTTCGAAAACCATTTAGAAACAAACAACGTGTTTATGAACTAAAAACGAAACTGAACGAAGTTGTTGAAGAGAATTAAAACCGTGAGTATTCTCGGGATCAATAGGTGAAAGGTTATGGCAACATTAAATAAATAAGATACACGAAAAATATTTTAAAATTTACCGAAAAGTCACGTAGATTTTTTAGAATGAAAAGGTAATTTTTTTAAAATTAACAGGAGATAATAAAAAAAAAAAGAAGCTGACAGATGTGGGGTGATGTTATGTCAAAAAAAATTAAATTTCAACAAAAGATAACAACAATAGCCGTTTTAAAAAGACATAAAAAATTCGAAAACAGTTTTGAACAAAGAAAATATTAAGAGAATCAAGGAATGAATTATGCAGAGCATCTCAAAAGGAATTTGGGAAAATAAACAAAAAAAAAACAAAAACAAAAAAAAAACAAAACAAATAAAAACAAAAAAATGAGACAAAACGAAGAATCGAATGTGGAGAGGAAGGTCGAAGCAAAAATAAATTAGATAACTTCATACGAATTGCCGAAGGAACAAAAAAAAAAAGAAGAGGAATCGATGAAGAAAGAAATTTCAGTGCGCCATTTTGAGGCAAAATAAAATTTATGTTGAAAGAATAGATTTATGCAGCGTAGAAAGCTGTCATAAGAGAAAAGAATCCACTGAAAAACTTGACAAAAATTACGCAATACTTGATATTTATTAAATAATGAGGAAAATGGTGTTTCTGCACAAAGTGTCAATATTACAATAATATATATATATATATATATATATATATATATATATATATATATATATATGTGTGTGTGTGTGTGTGTGTGTGTGTGTGTGTGTGTGTGTTGAAATGATAGATTGAACTGAATGTGAGATTATGATAGAAATATGTGGAAAGTTGGATAAATCAAACACTTAACTCCAATTCGGATGCAAGATATTTCGTCCGTTTTACTCACTGAACCTCTTCAGACTAAACTTCTTCAAAGACTGTTTTCTGATTTTTTTTTCTATTTACAAGCAATTGAAGAGAATGATGAGATGGTGGACAGAGTATAGGTGGAGCTGAAGGAAAGGAGAGTGTAAAAGTCAAATGTATCAGGTAACATCAAAGATTTTTGGAGGAGGATAGTGGGGATAGATTTTAGGGAGCTGATGTTTCGTCAATTGCTTTTAAATAAAAAATATCTGGAAACAGTCTTTGAAGACGTTCAATGAATAAAACAGACGAAATATTGCATCTAAATTGGAGTTAACAGTTTGATTTATCCAACTTTCCACATATTTCTATCATACATATATATATATATAAAAGATATATATGTATATATATATATATATATATATATATATATATATATATATATATATATATATAAAAGATATATATATATATATATATATATATATATATATATATATATATATATATATAAGTATTATTCGGTCCAGTTAAACCGGAGTTGGGAGTAAATCCATCAGGACAAAAAAAAAAAAATTCTTCAGTGAACATTTAAATTTTCCAGGTAAAGGGCTCAATGGAACTGACATTATAGGGCAACAATTTCTGTTAAGAAAATAACAAATTTGTTTGTTTTTTTTCTTGAAGAAAAGAAAGAAAAAAAAAAAATATATATATATATATATATATATAAACTCATCAGTGTGTGTGTGTGTGTGTGTGTGTGTGTGTGTGTGTGTGCGTGTGACCTCTGGATTTCCATTGTGGAATTCTGTTTAGTAAAATTTTCCTTGTTTTATTATTCTCTTATTTTTCATTGAAAACTATTGCGTTTTATATTTTTTTATACTAGCAGAAGTGCCCAGTCTATGACCTGACTAAAAGTTTTTTAGGGAGATCAGGGCGTTAGAAAAGAAAAATCATCAACATCATCCTCATCATCATCATCATCATCATGTCGTGCTACCAGCATGGATATCCCTGACCCTCTCACGCAAGACACTGCCGGAGAAGCAGAGACGAACTCATAAGTGATGCACTCCTATGGACCCCCACATATAGCCGGGCAAAAGCAGGACGACCAGCTAGAACATACATACAGCAGCTAAGTGAGGATACAGGATGTAGCCCTCAAGATCTGCCAGAGGAGATGAACGATAGGGAAAAGTGGCGAGAGAGGGTCAGGGATATCCATGCTAGCGGCACGACATGATGATGATGATGATGATGATGTTCTTTTTTATTTCATATCTAAATTAATATATTACAGCATGTGACCGTATATTGGTAAAAATTTTTAAACATTTTCAAGGTTTATTTTTGTCCAAGGATTTAAAATTTTTACCATTGATGTGCAGTCACAGAATAACTTTTTTTGGTTTAAAAAAAAAACCCAGCGTATTTGTAATTTAAATCTATATTTAACCTCCCTGAATTTACTGATACAATAATTTATGATTTACGTATGACAATATTCTTTTTTTCGGGATATTTGCTTTATTTCTAAAACATTTTTTTATTCGATAGTAGTTTTAAACTTTGTTATGATTTCATTTTGCAAAGAATATATGAAACAATGAATACGTCGTCAATTTAAAATTAGTTTTAATTTGCCTGTTGAATTAAAGTGATAAACTATATATTCGTTCAGTTTATTTTCTTCTTTACCGTAGAAAAAAGTAACGTTGAAAAAAGCTAAGAATAAGAAATATGTTCTTAAATTTCTATGGAATTTTTAATCAAAAGTGTTCATTTATTCTATAAATAGTTTTTTTTTTCTTTGCAAAATGGTTTTTAGTTACACTGATTTAAAAACAATACTTTTTGTTCAAAGAGATAAAAGTATTCGTTTAAAAATGACTTTTTAATTATCGATAAACTATGGGTCGTTTAAAAATTTTGTTTTTTTTTTAATTTTTACGCTTGAAAATATTACATTTTCTTCCAGGCAGCGGTCGCATCGATACTGCTATATGGATGCACTACATGGACTCTAACAAAACGGCTGGAGAAGAAGCTAGACAGCAATTACACAAGAATGCTGCGAGCAATCTTGAACAAACCCTGGCGGCTACACCCCACAAGACACCAACTGTACGGCCACCTGCCTCTTATCACGAAAACTATCCAAGTTAGACAAACCAGACATGCAGGACACTGCTGGAGAAGCAGGGACAAACTCATAAGTGATGTACTCTTATGGACCCCCACATATGGCCAAGCAAAAGCAGGACGACCAGTACGAACATACATTCAGCAACTATGTGAGGATATGGGATGTAGCCCAGAAGACCTGCCTGAGGCGATGAACAATAGGGAAAATTGGCGAGAGAGGGTCAGGGATATCCGTGCTACCAGCACGACATGATGATGATGATAATCATGACAATAAAATAAGCAAGGAAAAAAAAGTGTCCTTACAATAATAATAAACTAGGAATTAAAAATGTCTTCAAAAATGAACTGAAGTTAAGTTTTCAGACTGTCAAGTTTTTTTCAAACACAAATTTATTTGAGAATTAATTTTTATTTATTGCGGACTTTTTGTCCTCATCTTGGTAGTTTTTTTTGTGTGTGTGTTGTTTCTTCTTTCACTACGTTTCGGCCAAATTTCACCTCTGGCCTTCTTCAGGTGATTTACTGCGACCTCAGATAGGAATGCTGAGTCTTGTAACCGTATCCCCAGTAATTACTGCCTTCCTCGCGGTAAATATTCGAAACCTTTTGCCGTGTATACTAATACCACAAATCTTGGCGACAACACCCGACAAGGCACCAACTATACGGCCACCTGCCTCCCATCACGAAAACTATCCAAGTTAGACGAACCAGACATGCAGGACACTGATGGAGAAGCAGGGACGAGCTCATAAGTTATGTACTCCTATGGACCCCCACATATGGTCAAGCAAAAGCAGAACGACCAGCTAGAATACAGCAGCTAAGTGAGGATACAGGATGTAGCCCTCAAGACCTGCCAGAGGTGATGTACGATAGGGAGAAGTGGCGAGAGAGGGTCAGGGATATCCATGCTAGCGGCATGACATGATGAGGATGATGACTTTGTGTATGTATTGCAGGTATGTAAGTTATTCTGTTTTTCCTCTTTTATTTCTTCCTCTTTGACTTGAACGTGTGCAAGAAGATTTTAGTACATATTTAATGAACATCCGCTTATCGTTTATTCTTTTTTTCTCTTTTTTCGACGAGTTGAATGTTTCATAGATATATTTGCTGATAGTTTATGTGTATATGTTTGTGGTTATGAATGTGTGTGTGAAGTTGATTCTATGTGTGTGTGTGTGTTTGTGTGTGTGTAAAAAGTTTAAGGTTGGATTTAAACTTTCTATCATCATCATCATCATCATCATCATCACCATATCGCGCTGGTAGCACGGATATCCCTGACCCTCTCTCGCCACTCCTCCCTATCGTTCATCGCCCTAGGTAGGTCTTCAGGACAACATCCTGTATCCTCACATAGCTGCTGAATGTACGTTCGAGCTGGTCGTCCTGCTTTTGCGCGGCCATGTGTGGGGATCCATAAGAGTACATCTCTTATCAGTTCATCTCTGCTTCTCCAGCAGTGTCCTGCATGTCTGGTTCGTCTAACTTGAATAGTACTCGTGATAGGGGGCAGGTGACCGTACAGTTGGTGTCTTGTGGGGTGCTGCTGTCAGGACTTGTTCAGGATTGCACGCAGCATTCTTGTGTAATTGCCATCCAGTTTCTTCTCCAACCGTTTTGTTAGCGTCCATGTAGTGCATCCATATAGCAGTATCGATGTGACCGCTGCCTGGAAGAAACTGCGTTTCACTTTATCGGTTAGGTCTTATTTCCATATAATCGATAGCCTATTGATAGCTGTCCATGCTTTCGTTAGCCTCGTTTCGATGTCCTTTTCGGTTGATTCTACGCTGCTTCCTAGGTACGTGAATTTGTCTACTAGTTTGAGTGGGGTTCCTTCTAGAGTGGAGATGTCCCCCGTTTGGTTATAGCACATATATTCCGTTTTGTGTGCATTAACATAGAGGCCTATGCTTGCTGCTGCTCGTTCCAAACTATGCAGAAGTGTTTCGGCTTGGTCAGGTGTATTTGCCAGTATCGCTATGTCATCGGCATAGTCGACATCGGTAATTGTTGTTGCGGGGTATCTTTTGCTTCTTTTCTTCGTCAGTTTGAAGCCATTCTCTTTGATTTTGTCAATCGATGTTCTAAGTACGTAGTCTAGACAAATGATAAAGAGGTATGGGGCCAGCGTGTCCCCTTGTTGTACTCCTGCTACAATGTCAAAGTATTCTGTGTCTCCATTTTCTATAATACCTTTAAAAAATGGAACATGCAAAAAATCAACGTTCATTTAACGATACGAAATCCAGTATTCTCGGTTCAGTTCTCTCTTTTATAATCTATCTATCTATCTATCTATCTATCTAATGTCCTTCCCCAATCCCGTGTGTGTATGAGATAATATTGAAAATATGGAGCAAGCAATATTATTTAATATAACATCACTAATCTATCTTTCCTGCCATATATAAAAGAACGTGTCTTGGCAAAAACGCCACAGTTGTCACGCAGAAAAGACACAACTCTTATGTTCATTTACATGACAAATTACGTATCATCATGTGACCAAGTACACGTGACCAAATGCTGATGAGAGCTTAACAATGAAATATAAACGAAAAATTGTTGAAAGGTTTTCCACACAAAGAAGAATTAAGTCCGATTTTTTTTTTAAGAAATGTTCAGAGAATTTTATTTTGGAGTTGAAAGATCGAATACATGTTAGAAATGATATTCTGATTTTGTTGAATATGTACAATACTGTGAACAGTTCATTGTTTTCAATCATTTCATTCTTGGTCAGAAAGGAGAATTTTTTTTTTGCAACACCGCTGTAATATTGGATAGCCATCTTTTTTCTTCCTCTTTCTCGGCTGAGGACCGTTCTATTTCCCCGACCTTCACTGTGGGATTCAGTAACAAAGACAATTACTAGTGTACACATTTCAATATCAATCTTCAAGATGTCTTCTCACTTGCATTGTTGACTTCGTATGAATGCAAGGAATTAGCTGTTTGGACCACAGTTGGAAACAACGACTGGTCAAGCTAAGGCTTATCAAATTCAGTGATTTTACGTTTTGACTTTATTTCAGTCACCTAACTTTACGATCCTCCATTGACGAAGTAGCTGTCAAATGCCTTTAAGGTCATTACCTGTCAATTAAACTTATTTGAGCTCACTTATATATTAACAGAGTCCGCTTTTGGATCAACTGTTTAAAGAAAAGATTTGGCCAATCAACAATTCAGCAGTAAGAGTATGTTCATTAAAAAAAAACAACTTTTCGCTCAATTTCTATCTTTCCAGTCTATTCAATTTGTCGGGATTAGTCGAGCAATTTGAAAAATTTAAACATTGACTCTTGTTCGCATACAGTTATTGTGTTCTGTTCCTAACAAGAAATTGCAGGGACCGACACTGATCTGAAGCAGAGTATATTCTTTCAAAATAGGTCCGCGTGCAAATAATCCTGGATTTTTTTTACTGTAAATTTGGCAGTATTCATATTTTTTTTTGTTGGCGACCGTAGTCGAAGGTAACCCGAAGGCTCCTTTTTCGTTAGCTACTACACCAAGTTGTAGGGGAGGGTGCGACTTTTTTTCCTGGATTGCTCCACTTTACCCTTGATCCTTAGCTTATAATGCTGAGTGTTAAGCAAGGTAGCATCAAGTACCATTTTTTTGAGTCTTTGGTATGACTTGACCTGGGATTGAACCCCGTTCTCCCGGGCCGAACACTCGAACCAGTATTTATTTAATAAAATGTAATTGTGCTTGGAATTACATTTACATATATAGTCGAAGAATTTCTAAACTCATTACAAGAAAAAATGCCCTCGAGAAATAAATGAGAGATATAAATTATATTAAAACTACGAATTGATTAATTAAAGGATTCTAACGGCATGTGGGGTTATTTCATGTCTAGATTTTAAAGAATCACATACATTGAAAAGTTATATTTAAAGTTTGTGGGTAGTTCTTTCTTAAAAGTGTTTTTCTTTGCACACACCAAGTATTCCTCTCTAATAGAAATAATTTGCTCATGATTGTATGGTTACAAGTATTCTTATCAAACAACAATTATTTGCAAGCAGGTAAGTGATTTCAGGTAATTAATGAAGATAAATCTTAGGCTTCAAGTCTTGTCCGCAGATGCTTCATTGCATGTTGTCGCTGTAGTTACCTGAAATATCCTACAGAAGCATTCAGTCATTCTTTCTTTGAACCTTACCCTAGTCGGTTTGTGGCTGTAGAACACACTGACTGCATCCCTGCAGAGAGATAAGACTCCCCTAACGAGTGCCTTAGATATGATACTAAACAATCTGATGGTCGGGCTCCAGTATTGCTGGATCTTTGGGGATTGGGGATTACCCCTTTATTGCTATGGCTTCCGGCTCTCCTCTGGCTCGAAATGGTAGCACTTAATCCTATTTACCAACCCCTCCGCTTGGACAGGATATGACACAAGGTCAATTTTTAAGCGGAGTTCAACAGGTTTGAATTCTGAGTTTTCTTTCTCCTAGACTAGTTGCCTCATCAAGGCTGAAGAACACAGTCTGTCCTACTATTTATCCATAGCTGGGGGGGGGAGAATAATTGGATTCATACCTTTCCCAAGGGTATTAGTGCTATGTGAAATGCAATCTGTCTAGTTCATGATTTGAACTCGTGTCGCCGTGTCCATTTCCTACGACGATAACCATTACACCACCGACACTTAATAGGGTCATATGTATGAGTTAAAGATAATTAACTGTGTTTTTATGTTAAACTGAATTATTTCGAATAGAACTCTTTCTACATGTAACTGTGTATAGAGAAAAGACTGTACATAGTAAAACTGAATTGTTTGAAATAGAACTGATTTTGATTTTTAAACACTGTACTAATGCTAAATTGAATTGTTTTAAAAAAAACGGTTTATATGTATAAAAATAGATTTGGCATTAATTAACCTACCGTGGTTGATATGCTATAAAGGCAAACCACACCAAACTAAACCAAATCATTTGAAGCTATTCTGTTCGCTTTTAGTGAGGGTTGTTAGTTACCCCAGCCACTTGCCAAATATTAGGGCTCTCATTTTTCTATCTTGGAGATCTGTTCGATATTTACTAAGCAGGCTTGGACAGTAGCGTAACCTTCTTGCCCAGTGGTGGTTGTACTTTGTTGTGAAAAATTCCATGGGTATGTTAATTTTTGTTTCTTCGGATATCAATACCGAATGACCAGAAAACGTAACATCGTAAGTGTGTCACCTAATTAGAGGTCCTTCATGTAAGTACAGTCAAAGTTTGGAAATTCCCAGTATCAAGGACTATGAGCTGATAATAGCGTAAACAGTATCTACCGTTCCTGGAGTTTTCCAAACATTAATAATGTTCAACCCAGTCGTCAGCGGCATAAGTACTGGTACTCTAGAGAACGTAGAGTACTCCTTCATTGCCATTTTACACAGATCCACTCTGACCCTCTAGATAGGGTTCAGTAAATGAGTCCAATAAAACTGACTGACATTTAAAAGTTATGTAAACTAATTGTTTCGTATTCATATTTACCCAACCCCTCCGCTCGGACAGGATATGACACAAGGTCAATTTTTTAAGCAAAGTTCAACAGGTTTGAATTCAGGGTTTTTCCTTCTCCTAGACTAGTTGCCTAACCAAGGCTGAAGAACATAGTCTGTCCTACTATTTACCCATAGCTGGAGAGAAAATAATTGGATTCATACCTTTCCCAAGGGTATTAGCGCTATGTGAAATGCAATCAGTCTCGTCCAGGATTTGAACTCGTGTCGCCGTGTCCATTTCCTGCGACGATAACTATTACACCACGGGCACGTCTAAACGTTTCATATTGACCTTTGAAAGATAGGTTAGAAAATTAGTTTTTAAAACAGGGTCTTAAAATAAACTAGAGACAGTGGAAATGCCACGCGTATCGCGTTGGAGGGAAGTGCAGGCCACTGAAATATGTATAATGACGGAAGATTTCTACTCCGGATAGGCAGTAAGCTGTCAAAAGGTAAGCAGTAAGCAATGACACCGTTATCATGTCGTTTTGGGTGTTAGCCCAGGGGAGGGCAGATAGCCCCGGGTCGAGAGGCTGTAACATATTGACCCTCGACTGAGCCGTCAATCAAGAGATGTACTTGTGTAAATAAGCGGAAGATCAGTGGAAGCAGGTGGGCTAGAGGCAATTATATAACCAGGTGACCAAGGCTGTTCGAGCTAGTTGGAGCCAGTTGGAGACAAGATGCAGAATTGAGAGACAGCGGCAGATAGAGGGCTTTGGGCCCTCAGTGACCCACTGTTGAGCGACCCAGCCAAGATGAGAAAGAAGTCCTGCTGGGTCAACATAGCAGTCTGTTCTCGTCTCCAGCTCATCTCTCACACACAACCAACGTCATCCTTTTCGAGAATAAAATGTGAGGTGAGAGAGATATAAAGAAGTGTGTTCGTTCGTTCATTGAAGTTCGTCATTATGTTTGGTTATGTTTTGCATATATATTTGTATATGTATGTGGCTATACAACAAGGCGGCTCTGAGTGTCATCTGGGAATGAAGTAGAAAGAAAAAACGAAGATGACTAAATGTTTTAAGTCAGCCCCGTTCCAATCTCGTGGAGGCATAGAGAAGAAATAAAATAATAATAAAGTTAAAGTAAAGTTAGCGACCATAGTCGAGGGTGACCCGAAGGCTCCCTTTTCGATAGCTACTACACCAAGGTGTAGGGGAGGGCGCTACTCCATTCCCAGGATTGCTCCACTTTACCCTTGAACCGTACCTTATAATGCTGAGTGTTAAGCAAGGTGGTATCAAGTACCATTTTTAAAGTCTTTGGTATGACTCGACCTGGGATTGAACCCAGGTCTCCCGGGCCATTGGCGAACACTCTAACCGCTGGGCCAATCCCAGCAGTTCCTCGTCTATCTGACTCCCTCACTCATGCAACCATTTCGTAATCTTTCGTTAAAAACAAGAGAGATTGTACTTTTATAGAAAAGTGTTGTCTTTTCTCTATGCTATAACGAAATCAAATTAATTGAAATAAAACTGTTTGATCATTTCACGGCGCGTAAATTAATCATCATCATCATGTCGTGCCACTAGCACAGATATCCCTGTCCCTCTCTCGCCACCCCTCCCTATCATTCATTGCTTTTGGCAGGTCTTCAGGTCTACATCCCGTATCCTCACATAGCTGCTGTATGTATGTTCGAGCTAGTCGTCCTGCTTTTGCTTGGCCCTATGCGGGGGTCCATAGGAGTACATCACTGATGAGTTTGTCCTTGCTTCTCCAGCAGTCTCCTGCGTGTCTGGCTCGTCTAACTTGTATAGTTTTCGTGATGGGAGCCAAGTGACCGTATAGCTGGTGTCTTGTGGGATATTGCCGCCAGGACTTTTTCAATATTGCTAGCAACATTCTTGTGTAATTGCCGTCTAGCTTCTTCTCGAGCCGTTTAGTTAGCGTCCAAGTTTTGCATCCATATAGCATTATCGATACGACTGCTGCCTGGAAGAAACTGCGCTTCATTTTATCGGTCAGGTCTGATTTTCATATGACCGAGAGCCTATCGATTGCTGTCCATGCTTTCGTTAGTCACGTGTCGATGTCTTTTTCGGTTGATGCGACGCTGTTTCCTAGGTAGGTGAATTTGTCAACTATTTTCAGAGAGATTCCGTCTAGTGTGCCTGAAACTATTTTACTGTGACCATATAAATGATTTACTGTGACCATATAAATGATCAATTATCAATGGAAATAATTGACACCATTTAACTAAGTGTAAAACTGACCTCAGGCTCATTCAAAAATGCTATCTACAAAATGTGCTAACAAATACTATTTAATATGTATGTATAAAGAGAATTTGGCAGTAAATATCCTACAATGGTTGATATGCCATAAAACCTCAAAAAAGCAAATTATATATATCTAATATATATGTATAAAGAGTATTTGGTATAGAATAACCTACAATGGTTGATATGCCATAAAAAGAATTTTTTTAAAAAATCATATTTGGCACTAAATAACATACAAGTGTTGATATGACATAAAACCAAACAAAAAAGCATACATATTTAATATATATATATAACGAGAAATTGGCACTGAATATCCTACTAGGGTTGATTTGCCATAAAAACAAACAAACAAACAAACAAACAAAAACTAATATACTTATTGAAAAATGATCATTTGTTTGCACACAGTCATGTTCTTATCAAAGATTAATCATATCTAAAAGCATCGATTTGACCCATTAATAGGATCGCAAAAATTAGGAACCCAACAGTTCATATGATTCTGGATCAGCAATCGTATATAAGTTATAAATATTAGATGGGAATACTTTAAATAATAAAACTGTGCGCAAATGTTTTGTATGAGATTGGCACCTTTGATCCCATACAAATTTGTAAATTACTAGCATTAAAAATAAATTGAAGCTATAACTGGTTACAACGGATAATTATTAGTCACTAGAAAACTACATAAAGTTGTAAATTGGCGACCGTAGTCGTGGGTGACCTGAAGGCTCCCCTTCCAATAGCTACTAAATCAAGGTGTGGAGAGGAGCGCTACTCTTTCTCTGGATTGTTCCACTCTACCCTTGATGCTTGCTTACCGAATAATGCTGAGTGTTAAGCAAGGCGGCATCAAGTACCATTTTTAGAGTCTTTGGTATGACTCCACCTGGGATTGAACCTCGGTCTCCCGGACCATTGGCGAACACTATGATCATTAGGCCAACGACCCATTTGAAAACTATATAAGTGCTTGCCAAGTACTGCTTTCAACTGGAATATTTGACGTTTGGTTTGGTTTCTTTGATTAATTATCAATCAAACTTCGTTGATCATTTATTACCAAAACTATTCTTGGAGAAGAACAACAGTGATACTATTGAACCCATAACTATTAGTCCAAAAGTGAACGCTATACTGCGACTTGAATTTGAACTCGCTTATTACGGGGTAGCAATCCAGCACATTAGCCACTACGCCGTAGGACCTTCACTCTTGTATATTTAAAAGCATAATTTGTGGTTGCCCAGTCGACTGAGGCTGTAGAATACACCGACTGCTTCTCTACCGAAGGGTTAGACCCCCACCCCAACGAGTGTCCAGAAAATGACACTAAACAATCTGACGGTGAGGTTCCAGTGATGCTAGAGCTTTGGGGAATGTGGAGCACTCCTTCATTGACATTGCTCCCAGGTTCACTCTGGCCCGGAATAGTAGCACTAGAACTAATTTCATATTTATGCTAAACTGAATTGTTTAAAATAGAACTGTTTGACTAAACTTAATAGCTTGAAATAGAAATGTCTTTGACGATTAAACCGTACTTACATTTAAATTGCATGCTAATGCTGAACCGAATTGTTTGAAATGGAAATTTTTTTGACATTGAAACTGCACTTACACTTAACTGATTTGTTTAAAATAGAACTGTTTTTACATTTAACCGAGTGTAAACAGAATATATACTTATACTAAACTGAATTAGCTGAATTAGAACTGTTTAAATAAACTGGGTAGCTTGAAACAGACATTTTTGACAATTAAACTGTACACATGCTAAACTGAATGGTTTGAAATAGAATTGATGGTTTGGTTTGGTTTCTTTGTTTAATGGCACATCAACTCTTTTTAGGTTATTGAATGCCAAAACCATTCTCATAGAAGAATAGTAGTGGTACTATTTAACCCATAGCTGGGAGGATAAGGGGGTTCATAACTTTCCCAATGGTATTTGGCTGAAAGTGAACGTAATAGCGCGACTGGAGTACGAACTAGCGTACTACGATTCCGCAGTCCATCGCTTTAACCATTACACCACGAGGACACCCCCTAGAATTGATTATTTGTATTAAAATGGATTTGGTGTTAAATAACCTACAAGGGTTGATATACAATAAAACCCAACCAACCAACCAACCAACCAACCAAACAAACAAACAACTATTATTAGTGGGAAAACTTAATTTAATAGGAATAGTCAGTCAATATAACTCTTTGTATATTATTAGTATTAGACGTGAATACTTGAAACAATAAAACTGTACAAGTTATTCGTACGAGATAGGAATATCTAATTGTATGGTTTAATAATTTTAACGTCGTAAGAACATCTAGGTTTATTTTTGGCCAAGAGGTAAAAGAAACGCATTAATTATTCTCTCATATTTACGCTTTATTTTTACATCTCTTGTGTAGTTGTCACTTAAGAGTGTTTTTTTTTGCACACAGTCCAATCGAATAATTTCTAAACAGATCTATCTGGCCTTTAAATTGGACCATAACGTGAAGTAGCACTATGAGTTATAGTTGACTAAATGATACCGGAATTATGGGACATGCTGCACTCTACATAACTTCACGGGTGCCTGTTGTGTAATGGTTATCGTCGTAGGAAATGGACACGGCGACACGAGTTCAAATCCTGGTCGAGACAGATAGCATTTCACATAACACTAATACCCTTAGGAAAGGTATGAATCTAATTATTCTCCCTCCAGCTATGGGTAGATAATAGGTCAGACTAGGTTCTTCAGCCTTGGCGAGGCAAATAGTCTAGGAGAAGGAAAACTCTGAATTCAAACCCGTTAAACTTCGCTTAAAAATTGACCTTGTGTCATATCGTGCCCGAGCGGAGGGGTTGGGTAAATATGATAACTTCACAGCAGATATAATTTAGTGTAATTCAAAGTACATTTTCTTTGAGGGGAAGGAATTACCCCCTCTATATGGGATATTGTTAGCGTATTCTAAGCTCTCTTGACAGGATGATAGAAAATTAGATGTAGTCGGTTTCCATACAATATTCTGAAAAGCTTCATCCAATTTTTCAATTATCTCCCCACACACGGACTATGATAATCTTTGGGCGACTTTGCCAACCCTCTTGCCATAAACACCTCGTAAAGAGTCGAAGATCAAAGGGACATGCTCGGCACAGAACCAGATTTTAATAATTCTAAGTTTACCACTCAAAATGAAGAACGTCTGTATGAACTCAATACTGGTTTGAACAGGCGTTTGCTCAAGATCATGTGCTGAGAAAGTTCGGTCTCATTAAAAAGCGGTCGCCTACAATGAACGCTGGCAGAACATAAACCTTTTCGTAACATTTGAAATCGCACCTATGTCAAGAAGAATTTAAAATCGGTTTTAACAGCTGTTGCGTTTCTCTTTGATATTCTTACTTTTATAAGTTTGACCGGAAGACTTTTCCAGCATTGAGAATTCAATGAAATATCTCTGCTTTCATGTGTCTGCTGCTATTTGGAACAAGCGAAAAGCAATCAAGTTAGTAACGAAAAGGTTCAATCTCTCTTGCCAGACCACCAACATCACTTGCGGATATAATCAGGTTAGTGGTTGGTTGGTTGGGTATTTTTTACTATTATCAAATCTTTTCAGGTTATTCAATATTGAAATTATCTATCTTTATAAAGATTTTACTGAGATCAATATGTAATTAAAATCAAAAGAATGAATCGATTTAGAAGTATAATATAGGATATATTTCTATTACGTCATGTTATTCCTGCCACCCGGGCAATGCTGAGTAACCTTTCTGATATTAATGTATAAATTGAGATAAACCGATATCCAGACTAATATCAACAGAAAACAGAAGAAACATTGGTAGCAAATGTATAGTTTTTTTTTCTTTTAAACCACCGAAAATTCGTGATATTCGAATGAAGTAAAATATCATTGAATATTTGTTTTCTAATTTATCTGCATGATGAATGTCGCTGGTCGTAAATTTTTACTATCAAAGAATATCAGATTTGTTTTCTATATGAGCTTCTGGGGCTTTAAATGGAGTATTTCCTCCAGAAATTGACTTAAATATAATCCACAATCAAAAAGGATACTAAAATATTAGCTGAAAAAAAAAAAAAAAGAATTAACATGGCGAACACTGCGGCCAAAAAATAGAGAAAAAAAATCTGAGAACAGATCTCAAAATTTACCAATTTTGAGGAATTCAACTTGTGCATCATTATTTACAAGAAATTATGGGATTAATTACTTTTCATCAGCGAAGTTTTTATTTCAACTTCCATGTACAATATATATATGTATATATATATATATATATATATATATATATATATGTATATATATATGTGTGTGTGTGTGTGTGTGTGTGTGTGTGTGTGTGTGTGTGTGTGTGTGTGTGTGTGTGTAATAAATAAATATATATATTATTTATACTTAATTCCATGGAATTAAATTAAATTAATTCAATGGCATTAATATATATATATATATATATGTATATATATATATATATATATATATATATATATATATATATATTTATATATATATATATTCATATATATATATATATATTTATCTATTTATCTACTTATTTATTACTATCATATGATAGCTCTATCCTAGATATTGAGCATTCTCCGTATTATATTTCACTTGGTTCGCCACAAGTGATTGAGTGACAACCAGCATTGTTATAATATCTATCTATCTATCTATCTATCTATCTATAAGTGTAACGTTTAAAAAATTCGATAGATGTTCGTATTCATTAACGATATATTTAGGGTGTATCAATATACAGGAATGTGACAGCAAAAGACTCTACTAAAATAAGATTGTGTTCTTTTTTGTTTCAAATTTGATAACAGTATCCTTTAACAACTATCAAACCACGATCACAATGTCTTGGACAAGAGAGTAAAATATTTTGTATCACTGCTTATTTGGAAACAAAATTATCAAAATCTTTCTCAAAATAGATGCAACCCATTAATATGATAATCATTTATTACTGAGACAAGAAACTCCCCAAAATAATGCATGTCCTGAAAGCTGATATAATAACATTAAAAAAAATTGATTGGATGCTTCTTGCTTAAAGGGTACATTTTTTACAGGACATATTCCATACGCGACCGCCATCACGTTTGTCTCAGAAATAAATCATTATCATATTAATGGGTTTAATCAATTTTCAGACTCCCTATATATATATATATATATATATATATATACGACGTTTGTTCATAAAGTTTTAAACCTCAGTCTAAAAAGAGACTAATAAAGTAGGATTTTTGTCTTGTCAACACACTTCCGATTATAAAACCAAAAAGTAATTTAACCTTCCGTTTTAAATTTTATTTAGTGTGGCCCATACAAATAAGAGTGATGTGCGTCTAACAATAAATTTGGATGAGTCTTTGAACGTTTTGAACTCCTGTATATATATATATATAGAGAGAGAGAGAGAGAGATAGATAGATATAAGTAAGTAATGTTGGGGACCGTAGTCGAGGGAGACCAGAAGGCTCCCTTTTCAATAGCTATATCACCGAGATATAGGGGGGCGCTACTCCCTTCCCTGGATTGGCCAATTTACCCGTGGTACGTACCTTATGTTGCTGAGTGTTAAGCAAGAAGGTATCAAATACCATTATTAAAGTCTTTGGTATGATGCAACCTGGGATTGAACCCAGGTCTCCCGGACCATTTGCAAACACTCTACCCACTATATATATATATATATATATATATATATATATATTAAGCAGCATCCAATTAATCTGGAAAATTTTGCACCAGGAGTTGGCAAAAAAAAATTATTTGGAGTTGCATCTCCTTCAAGGAAATATCTGTTAAGGGTGATTTATATCATCGACGGTTGTCACTCTGTCTATCTTTCCTGACTGTTACACCCGGAACTATTTTTACCGGAAAATCAATGAATTTCATTCTTGTCGTCTAAGACTTATGGCAAACTCATCTTTAGACCTATTGTAAACATATTTGATTAAAACTTGCATCTCCGTACACGATTGCCATTCTTCAGTAAGTTTCACTTGATGTGAACTTCTTAGTCACAGAAAAAGTGATAATATACGTTTGTTCCAGTTGCCACCATTTCAAAAGTTTCGAAAGAAATATTTCTGCACAGCAAAAATGATTTGTGCTATGAATCAATTCTAAGCGATGAAAATTTTACACTTAAAGAAACAATTTTTCGTTTAAATTACCCTTATTTATTGAATGACACAACAAACGACTGCTGCTGTTGTTGCTAAATAAATACCTTAAAATTCCCTTAGCCAACATGGTCCGAGAGGTCTGAGATTAAGTCTATCATAAAGTTGGATGGGTTTCGATCCCGGCTTCGAGTGCCATACGTGTCTAGCCGCACTGAAGAGTCCTGATAGAACGAAACAGTCTGTCTGTGGATGACAATATATATATATATATATATATATATATATATATATATATATATATATATATATATATATATATATATATATATATATGAAATTAATTCCTACATGGCTAAGAGCGAACGCTCTTGACCATGAAGGAATTACTTTTATAATATTAACTCATATATTGAGCATTTTATTACTTTTTAGCTTTGGTAATTCAGTCAGCGTTTTATTTATCTATTTATTTATTTTTTTATTTTATTTTTTTTCTGACAAGACAGACGAGCTGCTTGATTATTTTCGTCATTTTTCTTTAATGATTTTTTCCCAGATATCAGTTTGGATAATTTGCAAAATGTACAATCAGGGTGTTTTCATACCAACAGAGTTATAGATTAGATAGAAAGTTTATATATATATATATATATATATATATATATATATATATATATGGCTAGAACGGGAAAAGTAGCAGTTTTATGAGTATACACCATGGAAAAGTTAAAGAAATATTGAATCGTTCACATAACCTCAATTGCTTCGTATAACTATATTCTATCTGTCATCGAACTTATAAATGCCACGGTTGTACAATTCTTTTCTTTTGATGTAAAATCAATCTCGAAATATGAATTAATTGTTCTATTTTTTTAAAGAGTAATATATATATATATAAAAGTAAAGTAAAGTTGGCGACCATAGTCGAGGGTAACCCGAAGGGTCCCTTTTCGATAGCTACTACACCAATGTGTAGGGGAGGGCGCTACTCCTTCCCTGGATTGCTCTACTTTACCCTTGATCCATACCTTATAATGCTGAGTGTTAAGCAAGGAGGCATCAAGTACCATTATTTGAGTCTTTGGTATGACTCGACCCGGGATTGAACCCAGGTCTCCCGGGCCATTGGCGAACACTCTAACCCCTAGGCCAATGTCCGGTATATATATATATATATATATATATATATATAGAGAGAGAGAGAGAGAGAGATAGAGATAGATAGATAGATAGATATAAAATATCAATCGTTGACTTAAAATACTCGGTATCATCTTGTCTAAAATCCTGATGATATCTTATTAAAACAGAAAGGTTATAGAGTGACTTTCTTTTACAATAAATTCATCACTTAAGATTACTTTGATTTTCATTTTTCTTATATATATATATATATATATATATATATATATATATATATATATATATACTAGGTGTGACAAAAATACTACATATATTTCAAACTCTAACCTCTGACGAAAAAATAAACTTTGCCAAGGAACAATGGTAGCAACAGCTAAAAAATACCTTACCATTTTTTGTTCAGATATATTCAGTTATGATGATAGTTCGGACAAACCATGTTTTTAAAGATTGATAAAATACCAATCATCATCATCATATCACGCTGGTAGCACAGATATCCCTGACCCTCTCTCGCCAATCCACCCTATCGTTCATCGCCCTAGGTAGGTCTTCAGGACAACATTCTGTATCCTCACATAGCTGCTGAATGTATGTTCGTGCTGGTCGTCCTGCTTTTGCGCGGCCATGTGTGGGGATCCATAAGAGTACATCTCTTATGAGTTCGTCCCTACTTCTCCAGCAGTGTCCTGCATGTCTGGTTCTTCTAACTTGAATAGTTTTCGTGATAGGGGGCAGGTGGCCGTACAGTTGGTGTCTTGTGGGGTGTTGCTGCCAGGACTTGTTCAGGATTGCACGCAGCATTCTTGTGTAATTGACATCTAGCTTCTTCTCCAGCCGTTTTGTTAGCGTCCATGTAGTGCAGCCATATAGCAGTATCGATGTGACCGCTGCCTGGAAGAAACTGCGTTTCATTTTATCGGTTAGGTCTGATTTCCATATAATTGATAGCCTATTGATAGCTGTCCATGCTTTCGTTAACCTC